>DWJZ01001028.1:0-26035 GCA_018249125.1 Asbolis capucinus | reverse complement strand
TCGTCGAAATATACAACCATGACAAGTGAAAAACTTTTTTATTCATGATCCAAATACTCGACCGTTCGTCATGTGTGATAATAACAGTACTTCATGTCAACAAGGTGTACTCAAAAAAGTGGATTTAAGTGTGAACGAATCGTCCTTATTATCAAAATATCTTAGCGACCTCGTTCCGAGGAACACTCATGCGTCACGCATGCCTCTAACAATAATCCTTAGTAATGTTATATTTGCGGAAATAACTCTTGTTTGTTTTTCAAGAAGCAGGTCCATCGTTTCTTCCTTGGCCGCAACGCATTAATGACGCCCCTGGTTTTACTAATGTCCATGGGTGGCGGTGATCACTTAACGTCAGGTCCCGTCTGCTCATTTATCTCCTTCTAATATAAAAAAAGAAATGTTTGTCCGTTTCTCGCCTAAACGACTGAACTTGCTGAAACTCGGTACAGAGGTAGAATAGAACTTTAAGAAAATTATAGGCTACTTTTTCGCGAAAAAGGCTTGGAGGTGTTTAAATAGAGGATGAAAGTTCTTCATTATCGAGGACGTAATGTAATAGATGATGGTGAATTTGAGGAGAAGACCGAAGTGGAAGAACTCGCGGACAAAACTGGTAGGTATTTTCTAAAGAGAGCTTACATATCAAAGGATGGATACAGAGAACGTGGATGGGCAAAGCAAAGGTGGATGGATTGTGTGAAAAATATTACGAAGGAGTCCTTAATGCATTAACGGTTATCAGGGAACAGAAGAAAAGACAAACATATTGCAGCAACCTCAAACGAAATTGAGAGCTGGTGTACTTTTAAATATTTTCTAACAAAAATGTAGATTTTAATCTCCGGCGAAGATAGTTACAAGAACCTCATGTTCAAAACTCTGGCAACAGACAATATACAATTATTTTCACATTTTTTTTGAATATAATGAACATCGTGTTTATAGTGCCAATTTTTAACATGAATATTATGTTTGCCTAAGTGAGGCAAACATTGTAGAGAATACCTAGACAATTAGTACTGCCAGTAAAATGTAAATAAGTACCATGAAATTGTTTTGCTTGCATTTTTTGCAAAAGTAGCAAATAGTTCTTTAATAACAGTTAGTGAGAAATGAAATGAAATTAAATTTTATTCGGAGTAGTTTTAAGTAGTTTAGATTTTAACACACCTACTCATAAACGAACCACCAACTGCCTTCTTACTTCTTAACAAAACAGTCTGAATATTTTTTAACATACAAAATATGATGTAATATAATTAGTGAGAAATTAAATTTAAGTAACGCAATAGTAGTCTGGAACGGGAACCTTCCCATACGAATACTTATTTATTTATTCATTTATATTTAATGTTTATAAAAATATTTCTGAATATATTTATAATTATTGTTGTGTTAATGTTTATAGTCATATTACAGATTGTAACATTCGTTTCTAAGGTTCTATATACTTGGCTCTATAATCTGTGGTTGAATCACAAAATATGTGTGATTATAACTATGTAGATTACAAATAAAAAAATAAATCAAAAATGTAGCGGTTAAAACTTAAACGTATAACTTTTCGATGTTCTTCCAGCTACTTCCAGCTACACACTAAGCGCTTTGTTTAAATCTTTTTTCTTTTTAAAACGGAATACTGAATGAAGCATAAACCCCACAGGTTTCCAGACAGTATAACCTCAAGGATTAATTGCTTCACGCTCCGCTCCAAAAGTAATGGGCGATTCGTAAATATACTCGTACCTCTTAAATTGTGGCCGCGACAAGGATGAGCCTTTGAAGTCTGTTTATCATTGCTCACGATCCTTCACTTTTATTATAGCTTGTGGGAAAAGAGGTGTTTTACTACCGCTTTTACCGAATATTTAAATAGTCATTTAGATTTAAAACGGGAAGTAGTTACAGCAAAAGAATAACAAATATATTATGAAAGTACATATATCTACATTACCTTTATATACCAATATATACCTACATATATCTACCTACCTACGTACCTGTACCTACATATAAATTTTGAGGCACATCAAACTATGGGAAGTAAACTAAAAAGTTGAAAGACACCCCTAAACAGTTTCAAGTGAAACTAGGACATGCGTGTTAAATATTAAAAATAAAAATAATATATGAGGATTACATATAAAAATTAGATAATGTACGGTGTCAAGCATTAACTTATTATAGGTAAAAAAAGTATATTGATTAAATTTTTGTTACCGGATACAATTTTACCATACATGGTGAGTGGCAATCGTTCCTTTTCTTTTTCAGTCTTTAGTAGCAGTCAAAGAAGCGGTTTTACTAAACTACCTATTACTAACGTGACCATATGTCCCGCTTTGGGCGGCATTGTCTCATGTCCCGCTGTCCCCAACGAGAACTAAAATGTCCCGCTTTTACGAAACCCCTATGTAATTGTCCACATTTAAATGTGGGTGTTATGTTTCACGCCTAAACCGTTGAACCGATTTTGCTGTAGTATAGTAGTTTCTTCGCCGCTAAATGATTTATAAATATAATTTTTAAGGTGAGTTGTTGTAAGAATCAAGATGGCAGTGAATTATTTTCAGTCATTTTTTAAACCACAATTTTTTTTTTACACTTGAATATGGCATCTTACACCGACGTACACTATACATATATTTATTTATATACCATATTCCGCTTTGATCCGAAAAAAAATGGTCACGTTCCCTATTATTGCGGTAAATTGAGATAATATGAGTTTAGAGTAAAATGTTATAGAATAATGTTTGTCCTCGGTGGATCTTTGGATTTTTTTACATTACAGACAGTTTATGTTTAAAAGTTGTCTTATTTTTTTTATTTATTGTAAATAATTATTTGTTAAGCTTTCCTTGCCAGGAAGGCGATCTTATTACCGAGGTAATATTTATATTATCGCGGCATATGTCTCCTATTACCGAGTATAGAAAAAACTTATGTATTATTATGATGATTGTTTTAAACAAAATATAAAATATTATTAGAATAGGACAATATTAATATTTGCTCACTTGGCATTGAACTTTCTAATATGTTACACTAAAAGTATATTAAAATCTGTATGAACCCTTAAATCTATCTTTTTTTTTTAAATTTCTTATCCAATAAAATCAATCTACAAGTAGAGTTAAATATTGTCAATGTGCGAAACGGTTCGCCGGCAACACATACATACTGCGTTCTCTTGCATCTATGTATGTATGTACCTGCTATGGTAATGCATACATTCTAAATTGCTGACTTTTATATATTTTTATTCTTACTATTTTTTTATTATTTTAAAATTAAGTAGGTACCATTGAGTAAAGGATTCCGAGGATCGAATACTTATCATCATCAGTCCTACTACTGGGCTCAGGTGTCCGTGCACGATGTGAGGGGTACATACCACAGTCCACCACCCTGGCCTTCATACATCTTTCAGAACTCTGATGGAGAGCTCTCAGGACTGCAGGTCACCTCGCGATGTTTTCCTTCACCGTAGCAAATGACAATCTACTTCTGAGAAGCACATAATCCTGGAAGTTGAAGGCGCGCGCCGCAGGATTTGAACCCAGGACCTCCCGTTCGAAAGACCAACGTTCAAACCACTTAAACGCAAATTATCTTATACGCGCTGCAAATTCGAACTTGTCAAATTTGTGAAAGAATTTCAGATCGAATTTGCTTTCCGAGTGTTGAGCCCTCGGTTATAGGGACTGGTATAATCTATGACCGAGGTACAGCGCGGTATTAGGAAGCACCATAGATTTTTTTAATTATAATTCTGACCGAGATTTCAGTTCTCATAAAAACAACATTTCAAATTACAAGATTTTCTGAATTGTTACAGTACCATCATGTTAATATAGCAAATATTCGAAGCCATTTTTGACTCCCAGTATTAAGGCAATATTTCGACTACTATGGTTTTTATAAAAATAATGAGGTTGCGGTGGATTATACATAGGGGGAATTTTAGAATTCTGTTATAAACGAGGATTAATAATACTTAATTTTCTCCTTACATGAATATGAATATAATTTGCAAAAGATCGTGACTTTCCAATTTGTCTGTCACCGCGGGAACTGCCGTATTAGAAGCTAACCGCAACTTGAAGCATCTATCGCCGCTGTATTTTTACTTTAGATTAATAGTTATTTGCACAATGTGTCACCGTGAAAAATGTGACGAAATGATACTAGAAGAACATAATAATAGATAAACAATACCTCCACATACTTACATATAAAGTAAATTTAGTTAGTAAAGACCAAAAATGCTTGAGACGTGACTTGAGATCGCGACATAACACTGCAACAAGAGATCGCGACAGTCGACTGTGGCAGAAGGCCGCGACTTGAGATCGCATCAGTACACCGCGATAGGAGACTGCAACAGGAGATCGCGACAGGCGTTTGCGACACGAGACCGCGTTAGGCGACCGCGTTAGGCGACCGCGACAAAGGCTAACAACAGGCGACAATGACTAACAATTTCAAAAGAATTGTGAAGTTTGATTAAGTCTCCGTTTATCCTTTCCCCACAAAATAGTAAATACCGATAGTAATATATAACATAAACACCACGTGCCCCCACAATATATTATTCCACACGCCGCGCTCCTGATCGAGTATCAGAATTGATTATGTGAAAGAGGTTTGGAGTGGTCATATGGTTTTTCCCGAACGAAATATTTAGAGCACCGGGTTTTCCGTGAAGCCACACCAGAAGGGTCATATTGATGATAGTTCTCTCCGCAGAACAAATACAGTTGACGACAGACACGGTGATATGTAAATTGTTATGGTTAAACTATTCTTATAAACTCAACCGTTAAATCACCTTGGCTGAAACTTTACGGAGTTTCTTTCGTATCCGACGAGGTTCAGAATATAAGCATAACAATATAATATAAGTTACTGTGATTTTAAAGTACCGATTGCTTCACCAGAAAATCGGTTGCATTTTAAGAACATGATTTCATTTTATGATAGGTGAATATCGAGGAAGAATTAATGTTTTTGAGTTTCAACTTCTAAGAAGATCTTCCTATTGTTTTGGAATTCCTTCAGCAACTCCGACATAGCTCAAGGACTGGCCATAACAACCGGGTTCAATAGTCACCTGCCTGACGAAACATTCAAGATTAGCAGTCACTCTACCTGCTGCTCTTGCGTAACTCGCCCGATCACTCAGAAACGACGTCATCTCCGGACCCATGACCACTTCAGTTCATTGCTTACACAGAAATCCTCGTGAGATTCAATCAATGCAGAAGTGAATTGCATGACGTCAAAGTGAGCTGATGAATCTCATAAATTAGACGAGCGATCGGAATTCCTTTGCGGTTATATCATGAGCTGAGCGTATTTAGTGCACCCAAACGTTAATGGCGGGCTGGTTACAGCTAACGACTTCGTCTTTATTACTGGTGCTTCGGTACAAAGTGGCTCGCTTTGCCCATTAATAGCCTACTATAGGGCAACGGGTCGGAGACATGAGTGTAACCCAACTTCTGACCCAGGGGAGCACACCCAGGAGAAGAAGACTAGTAAACATAAGCTGTTTAAATCGATTGCTAAACTAACATTCATACAAAAATGAAACGACAGATATAAACAACTCTCAATAATATTTAAAAATAATACAGGTCTTGAATGATACATTATTCTCGCACTCAATAATATGTCAACACGACAATTAATATGTTCATAAAAAAGATAGGCATTGTTTTTATGAGGTTCCGTGAAAAACTTGATAAGTAGGTTGGGAAGGTGCTTCACTGTTCCTCAGAGGATTGAAAGGAAACACTTTGCACCAACATATCCGGATACTGTGCTTGAAACCATCCCGGGAATCAGAGCAGTCTGTGTCGCAGTCACACTACTTAAGGGTTGCAATAGATGTTTGCTTTAACACATAAAAATATGTAAATTCAGCGGTGAGAGAAACTTCATTTTTAAATTACAGCATTCACACAAACGATTACCTATTGACGTTGTTCTGCCAAACAAATTTTTAACTTTAACTTGTAATCCCGCGGGAATACTGCCCTTTCCCGGTATAAATGTCTACAACCTTCCTCGATAAATGGACCAACAAACAAAATAAGATTTTTTAATTCAATTCAAACCAGTACTTCCTGATATTAGCTATATACCTATTAGTATAGATAAAAATACTGTTAGCATCCTATGGTTTATGGTGTACGTATAGGGTACCCTAGAACATCAACACCTAATCTCTCATCCTTCTCAATTAGAATATTTAAACAAATACGCAAGTTAGAGTTGTGTGCATTGTGCAATACAAATACGATTTATTCTTAAACGAATTCATTGAAGAGTTAAAGGGAATAAATTAACGTAAGTTCTTAAGTAACTTCAATGTAACTCAGTCACAAACCGAATAAAAAAATCGAAACATTTATGAAACATTCATGAGAGCGCCTTAATTGATTTATCGCTTCGCCTTAATTCTTTAAATTTGGAATGTTAAATAAATATGGCGGTGACAGCGGAGGCAAATTATGGCGGGATTTTTACACAGCCAGTAATAAGTGACTTTATCACAAATCTCACAATATGTAGATACTTATTTAATAATAAAGTTTTAGGTTAATTTATTAATTGAACTCAATATCTGAAAATTAACTTCTTAAGTAATTTATAGTACTCGGAAATCCAAGACAGCTCATTTCCTTCTTCGGCCTTAATTGATTTATTTTCATCTTAATTAATCTGTTTATTGTCGTATATCGTCTTTGTAATTGATGCTATTACAGGTACATTGGTATATGAGCCGATTCTGATTCTAGTCCGCACTTTATACCCCTTTAGCATGAGTTTGTCTCATCATTTGTCGTTGTGGTCAGGCATGTCAATAAAGCATCTGATGTGGTATTGTGAAACAGAAGTACCTATTATTGTTCGTTTGAGCGGTTTAGTCCTAGGCAGTTGGCAAAGACTTTGGCAATAAAATTCATGATCACATCAGCTTTGGAAGGTCGTCAGTTACATAAGAAACTTTTACGAACAGACGGCATATCTGCATTCGGGGAAAACATGATAGAGCCCAGGCCCGAATACGTCGTCGCCGAAGATTTAATTGGTAAAAGTTTCTATATCCATCATATATAATCTGATCATTTTTAGATTGATCGCTTACTCCGTAAAACCTAGTGCTTATCGCTAGATAGCAGTCGTCAAGCTATATCGAAGGCTTCTAGGCTTTTAAAAAATGATCCCTCGTTACCAATCCACAGTGGAACAACGTGATGATGCTTACAATAACTAGACGAAGCCCGAGAAATATTAATGGATTGCGACCAATAAAAGCCAAGCATTAACGATACTCCTGCACAAAATCTTTTAATAAATTAAATTGCCTGCCATCGAGTCACATTCGCAGCTTCGACAAAATACCATCCTACCTACTTGTTAAACATTTATTGGACATATTTTGCTTTTGATATCATCGCTGTTATTGATGATCATTGATTCCTTTTGACAGACATTTGACATTCAAAGGGTCATGCACCCGCTGCTCGTTCACTGATGGAACTTCAATGTTTTTATTAGTTAAGTATATCTACCCAATCGATGTAAATTTTTACTTACTTTGAATCGATTATGGATAAACGAATACTGATTGATTTTGTATATATGTATATCCGATCGATAAACGCCAAATAATGACTAACCTGATCTAAATTTGTTTTTTAATCTATTAATATCTCTTCGCTATTCCTATTTGCTGGATAAACAAAAATTCGTGCCTTTCATGTAAATGTAAATTCATAACTTCCCTCATCATTCTTTCGGGTATCTATTCAAGTATTACGGATTTTGTTACTACATATTTTGGCAATCTATGAGATTCCGTATCAAAATTCAAGAAATTTATTTTGTGTGTAAATTTGCAGTATCCATTACACACAACCAGATTATAAAGAATCTTAACGATCTGGCAATAAACAATCGGACGTCAAAAGAAATGGGTAGCAGAACAATTCATCACACTCGAAATATTTGAAATTCTAGAATATGATGTATCCAACCGCCTCCCACGTAGACGCTTGAAATACGCCATTGATAGACTATTGGAGTACATGAGAATTGCAAACGAAATATTGCAATGGATTCGATTAAGGGTCTGGAGAATTGCGGTACAGACTATATACTATATAATAACAATATGACACAGCTAGAATAAAAGTATCAAATGAAAGAAGTAAAACTATTTTCTATACAAAATAATTCGCATTATAATAAGAATTATCTATTATAATCAAACAAGAATCCTGCTTAAAACTGTTTCCGCTAACAAGATGGCCGCACCAGGTGGCGTTTGTAACTTCCCGCCAAACCCCTTAACAAAATAAAGCTTTGTTAAGTCCCTACAAGGTGTATCATTTCCCGCGTTTCAATCTGACAGCTGCCAGGCTCCAACAGAATAAACGGGAATATGGCGGTTCACACTCAGCCTGCGGGCTACGCTAAAACGCTGAAATGCAACTTCAAAACGTTCCTTCAATCATTCACCTATAATTTTACGAATTTGAATTTTCGAGTTCAAAAGCATTTACATTAATCACATCGGTCAATCAATGCATGTATATGAAGGGAGTTTTTGTACAAAAAGTTTGATCAGTAAGAAGAAGTGGTCTTAGAATAAAAGAGGTGAAGAACTGATTTTATACAATTTTTACTTGTACATAATGAACTTCATTCCGTATTCTGTATGTAGTTACTAGTATAACATATTTTTGTTTATTTTTCGATACACATATATTTAGATACAAAATGTTCACTCTTTAATGAAACACAATCAGGCTTGCACTTTTACTTTCCTTCCATCATCATGTTCCCCTTCGCCGCCATTTTAATAACCTTTTTTTAATTTTGAATGCCCTAACACCCACAGAATATTTATCCAACAAATATACAAAGTTTTTTATCATGTCATTTGCGACAGTCGCAATTACGACTTTTTTATCGCAAAGTAGTAAGTGTGCGCTGACTGCATACCATAAATATTTGAGCCTCACCTTCGTATAGAACTTCGGTGAGCGAACAGTTAAATATAGAGCTGAACCAACCGCGTGCAGCGCCCAACACAATCATGTTCTCCCAAACCTGTCAAGATGGTTACTTTTGAAAGTTATCGGTTACAAATAGAACATCTCAACCGTCAGCGCTCAGCGCAATCCATAACAAACTTATTATTTTTATTTTTAATTTAACTTTGTAGACCTTAAATATTTTTTTACCTTTTTATAGTAGGCAAGTAATATCTTTTCAATTCAATAAGAATAGCCAGATATTGACAATGACGACTACTTCGATATAATTATACTACTTGTATCATAATATACTACTATACTTGAGGAAATTCGACCTGGATTTTTCTGATAAAAATGACAAAATAGTATGAAAAAAATTCCAGATCGAATTTGCATCAAGTATAGGTTCGATAGTCATAATGGTTTGTTCATATTAATTTCACGTTTGAATAAAAATAAATTAAATAGAAAAATGATTCTGTTTTCCGACAAAAAAACTCTGTCCAGTTTCCTTTATTATTCTGTGCACCTTGTGTACCAATGCCCACAGCGCGTATTATCATCATCGTTGCATCTTATAACCGTCCCACTGCTGGGCTCGAACCTCCACTCACAATTTGAGGGGTACAGAGCAAACTCCACGCTGGCTAAGAGTGGATTCGTCGACGACACACACCGTTGAGAACTTTATCGGGATCTCTCAGGAGTGCTGGTTTCACCTTGTTTTCCTTCACCGAAGCAAGTTATTATCAACTTCTATAGCATGCATACTAATGTGAAAAGATTCAGGACCTCCATATAAAGTGATGGAAATGATAAATGGAAGGGTATACTTCCAACTGGACGCAATATAATAATAGCTCGTTGGAGTATCCAACTAGGCACTATATTGTGGCAGGAACCAGGGCGCTATCGCACGCCCTCATCGGCTTTCGCTGTAACCTTGCTATTGTGAAAACATACAGACTTATAATGCGACTTTAAGCTGAAGATACTTAGAAACTATGAACAACGTTTATCGTAGAGTGAAGGACTGAATATTGCAAACTATTGTTGTCGTTTACGTTACATACTCGTACTAACTAAAACATGTCAATACGGTAGTATATTTGTGTAAATAAATAAATAAAACAATATTAAGTATTATCAGTAAAAATCTCTTAAACACAAGCGCAGGGTAGTCAACCCCTAGGTTCTCTATAGGGTACATATATTTTGGAGAATTTTCCGCAAGGCTTGTTTAATATTATTCCCTAACACACCTTCCTCCATTCAACGACCCAGCGCCAATCATCTTTGCATCGGCACTCCGATGAGGTGGGGTTGATTTCGAGTATCAACACATTCTACGTAAAAAAAACCACGCCATAACATGTCACAATCACCAGCCGTACGTCTCCTGAAGTAGCCACTTGTTTGTTCCTAACTGTAGTTCACATTTAGGTTGTGCCTCCGGCGTAGTCGACCTGGTTCGTGGTGCTGCTGCACGTGGCAGGAGATCACGACCACTGAGGTCAGCTGGTTACTTGACATCTAACAAAATGTTATTGTACGACCTGTTTGGTTTTACCTTTAATGGCCTACTACTGAGTCCGAGTCTCTCCTATTACTGGCCTTAAGGGGGCCGCAGTGTTGCGCTGCGGCAAGTTGAGGGGACCTGTGTTCCCTGATACCTGCTGGAGAAACAAAGGTTCTATGCATGATAAAGTACTGATAACCTGGTTTTAGTTGAACTACTTGATCGGCTAAGTTGACCGACAGCGAGCAGATGAGTCATCGCTAATACTATAAACTTTTTGTGCACTTACTTCAGCCGACAAGGAAAGCGGACGGTTGTTATTGTAATATTGTGACATATGAGGATATGGTTTTCATTTGGTTGTTCCAAATGACAACAGAGATTTTAATAAGATACCTGTACTGGTTTGCAGCTTTCCAACAATTGTACAAATGTTTAAATTGGAATGTTTGTGAAAATAAATTGATGAATGCTTGTTTGTTTCTCTTTGATACCAAAAGTACCGAACGGATCAGAATTAAACTTGGCATAAAGATAGATTCTAGTCTGGAACAACACATATGTAGTTCTCTTAAACATTCACATTATTATATGTAGTTCTCCGTTTTATTACTCATTCCAATATGTTATCATATTTGCGTATATTTAAAACAATATTAATAAAATTCTATAGAACTCGTATAAGGAAATAATACATATAAATTAAATATATACTTAATAAATATATTATGAGTAATTCTAAATAATTACTCATATATTATTAAAGGAGAAATAAAGCAGAATTATTCAAACAAAATTCCAAGAAATACAGTCTTGTTTTGACACCTTAAATGCAGTTTCAAAATATTCGTAAATATATCTCATCCAAAATATATTCATAATCTATACCTTAGTCAAAATGTCAAAAAGCTTCTGGCTTCGCTTGACTCACCTTGGCATTGCACTACCGTGCCTCCATATTTAAGTAATTAATAATACCTGAGTGGCAGTCACCTTTTGTTACGTCCTATAAATGAGTGTTTGAGGGCGGTCTTGCCCGATGGAAGCAGCGATGTGGTACAGGATAATACGGTCGAACTAAGGTAAACTGAATTATCCTTATTCTTTCTAATATAAACGGGAAAGTAACTCTGTCAACAAGTCCGTCCGCAGAGCTCCTGGGGGTGGTATACATGTTGTGACAGGTGGCCGCCCCCACATGTCAGTTCTGCCAGCAGTCACCAGCGGGCGCACCTGTAAGGTTTGCTGATATTTATTTTTCAGCATTTTTCGTTTCTATGATAAACTCTATACCATACTCGTATATACTTCATAAATGTAACTCGGTAAAACTTACAAACTTAGGGGCCTTGGAAGTATAACCCCCAAGGGTTGGACCCCTCCAAGGCACGGCCCGCCTCTGATAACTAACCCACGCTGACGTAGTCGCGGGAAATGCTAATCCTACCATTATTATATAATGTGAGTTTATAAAGATATTTGAATATTTGTCTTTCCTTCACACGATAACCTTTGAACGAATTTATATGAAACTTGTGGACTGTAGGTTCACCCGGGATAATGTACTCGTTTATAAGCGTCTGGCATAGCAGATAACCTTCGTTTTATCAGCACATTACGCGGACGAAAACGCCGACAAAAACAGCTGTTCATAGTTCACAAATTCAATCTTTACCAAATTCCTCATTATTTAATTCAACATGCTTAATAATTCTAAGCCTGTTCATTTATTTTAAATTTTTGTATAATGTAATCTATACTAATAATAAAACTATAACAGGGTCAATTCTGAATATTAAATATTTTTTGAAAATTTTGATGCTGGGAACATTATCGATATAGAGACCAAAACATTTTTTGGATTTATTGTCTGTCTGTCTATTCGAGCTTCACACAAAAGTCACTGAACAGATTTAAATGAAACTCGGCACAATCGAAGTCTATAACCCGAGAATTGTTGTGGGATATGTTTTTTTCCAGGAAATGGTTTTTTACTGCAGGATAACAGGTTAAAATGGCAACTCCGAAACCAATGGATCAGTTTAGATGAAATTTTGCATGCTTGTAGTTTATGTAAGAACAACGGATATAGGACACTTTTTATCCCAGTAACTGCTTTATTCCCTTAAGAATTAGGAATTTATTATATTAATTATTATAAAATTAGTATGGCAACTCTGAAACCACTGGACCACTTCAGACACAACTGTGCCTGCTTGTAGCTTACATTACGAGAAGGATTATTGGATAGTTTTCATCCGATCTTCCGAAACAAAGCGAGGGCAACGACTAGTTCCAAATCTGTTTCGGATAATTTGATACAATTCGTATATATATATATTTTTTACCAAGAATAAGTTAATGCTTGACACAGATCCCACCTGATGGTAAGTGGTGATGATGTCTAAGATGTTGGACGCACTAACTTAGTAGAAGCCTACTCACTCTTGTATTTAATGGTTTAGTATTTGTATTATTTATGGTAAGCCAATATTATTATAAAGTTATTAATATATGCTAGCTCACACATGTAATATTTATCTATAATTGCGGCAATACATAACTTGTGATTGTGGCTATTTTATAAGAATGTTCTAGTATACAGTCCGTTGGTGCATTCATTATCAACAGTTTATTTTGAAGCTCCAACTGCCTTTGAGTATTCAGTGGCATGATTGACCTCAATACGAATTGTTTGTTGTTCTCAAAACGGATTTATGAAGCTTCTCAGTTGAGTCCTGCTGATTTTAGTACATTAACGGCTGTGGCAACAGGGTGACCTATTTTATGGTCTGATTTGACTCTTAAAATAACATTCATAGAAGTTGCCGGTTCTAAGTAGACACTAGGCCCAGCCCACGGCTTCGCTCGCATTTAATTTAAAAAGTAGTCTATATATTATTCCAAGCTATAAAATCTATTCTTCTATCAAATTTGATCCAGATCTGTTCGGTACTTTTTGCGTGAAGGAGTAACAAACATCCACCCATCACTCCAGCCTTCAACATTCGCATTTATAATATCAGTAAGATAAACGAATAAAATTCACCATATACTCATTTTGCTGTAATTGGTTAGAGGTAGGTCAGTTTGGTTTCGAGCCGGTATTTTATCGAAGGCCACACTCATCAAAAAAGGTTTTCACTCATCTAACAACTAGGTATCTTGATCCAGATGGTAAATGAGTGTCAAACAAAATGTAACAACCGAGTGAGCAGAATCTAAGTGAGCTCCCGTTCTGGTGCGGGTGTCGCCGTCAGATGATTGACGACCTTAATTGATACCATGGCATCACCGTCGCGGCGTCCGCGGTCGACGACAGTACGGTCCACACAAAGGCTATTGTACAGAAACTGTATCTCGTTCAAAAGCACAAAACGTGTTTAAGATCGTTGAATGAAACAGTAAAAGGAGACGAGAACTTTCTATGGCACTTTCTATAGACATTTGCAATTTGAGATGGCCGCATTGGCCGCGGCCTGCAAGGATCAAACTCTGCACATTACTAATAGGTGGTATACAGCTTATTAAGCAGTGGTAGCTTAGTGGATTAAACGTTGCTCTGGGAAGTCCTGGGTTCAAACCTTGCGCACACCTCTTTCAAAAAGTAATGCGTGATTTAGGAGCTGATTTTAGCTTCGGTGAAGAAAAACGTCATGAGAAAACCTGCAGTACGGAGAGTTCTTCATAAAGCCCTCAAAGCTGTATGAAGTCTACTAATCAGTACTTAGCCAGCGTGAAAGAATGTGGTCTATATCCCACCCACTATAAGGGGAGGTCCGAGCCCAGCAATGGGACAGTCTTGGGTTGCAATGATGACTGGAAACAACAGCCTACCAGACGCCTGACATATTCCACTACCAAAAATTCGGGCAAAATGTAAAAAATTTTGATTTGAGCCGTATAGATCGCGTCAGCGACTGGCTAAGGTAAATTGTTCTAATATTTTTGCAGTAAGTAGTTCACTCTAATATTGAAGATTGATTCTATATCAAAGATGCTCAACCTTTTTGACAGTCGGGCCAAATCCAGAGATGATACATTTACTGCGGGCCATTAGTGATTCCTAGAATGAATGAATGAAATTAATGAATATTGTTTATTTTATCGTAGGAGCCGAAAGCTCACTTAACGATAAAAAGTATCCCAAGGCTTGCTCGCAAGCCATGTGATTACAGAGTTACCAAATTAATTTTAATCTTTTATCCCACGGGAATAAAGCTGTTTCACGGGATAAAATGTATCTCGTAACCTTCATCGGTAAACGAACTATTCAACACAAAAATATTTCCTCAATTCGAATCATTAGTACTTATGATTTAGTGCGTTGATACAACCAGACATGCAAGCTTTTCAACTTTATAATATTAGTGTAGGTTACGTTGATAGATATGATAATATTTTTAAAAACCTTCTTAATTGCGATGGTGAAAATATGATGAAAATCCGTTCAGGACTTTTGAAGTTTATCCCCAATGCACATGGTGCCATCGATATTTGTTAACTTAATTTTCAAAATGCAACACAGGATTTATATAAAAAGTCTTCAAAAGATCTCGAACTTTGTGGTCGTAATGTGCGGAATTTGATCCGAGAAAAAATAAAAGTCTGTATGTATATTTATTGTTTTCTATAAACATAACGATAACGACAAAAGGCCGTAAATCTTTAGAGTAACTCAGTAGTAATGCCCTTATTGTTTTCAGTATAAGGGCAAAAGCCTTATGAGTTACTTTAAAGATTTACACCCTTGCTGTTATCCGACGTCGATATTCTCTGAAACACGGAAACTTAAAATCCAGCATACTACCACTAATAACTATTATTAAAAATCATTCAGCAACACAGACGTCCGTCCGACAGAAGCATTACTAAACAAATACAATGCATCAATGCTCTTCAGCGCACGTTTATTTCCAACGACAGGTAATATAAGTCACAGAAATGAACCAGAAGCGCGTTTTCAAGTTCACAACACAATTAGAAACATCGGGTGTGATGTCATCATAGAACTGTATTCATAGCCAAACAGATATTTTATGTAATAGGTAGGCAAAGCAGCGTCTGCTCGATGGTCGATGCTCCCTTGAGAAATAAAAAGAACGAAAGGAAGGGAATGAAGAGAAGTTGACCCTTGTCAACTGGTTGAAAATGATCACCGCCGCCCATGGACATTAGCAACACCGAACTAGTGTGTCAATAACGTGTTGCCTGCCACAAGGGAGTAAAAGTTCCACGCGCGGCGAAGACAAAGATAGAAAGGAAGCGGTACATCGATGAAGCAACTGGGCCCAGTTATGTTACTAACAAGCGGGGAGAGGAGAAGAGAAGAACTGACCCTCAAGCCGCGTTTCACCACAGAACACTCTACAGCGCCACTGATGATCAAGTGAGACTGGTGAAAAGTTATAAAATAATCCCTATAGTACTATAGCATGGTGGTAGGTCATTCTTTGCTCTCTTGGCTAGCTTCATCCCTCTATCATCCAGAGTCATCTTCTTCCTACTCCTCATTCATTCATTAGTTATTCGTCTTCTTATTATTGTGTCACCTGGCCTGAAACGATATGTTGTAGTTGTATCTGAATCCGTTGGTTTTAATCGCTAATTTCAACAGTATATTGCTTACCTTCTGTTTTATTAATCTTTCCCGCGCTTGCAAATTTTGGAACATGCTGGTTTCTCTCTTCTTTCCAGCTCAGCAAAGCGTTAGCTTTACCTAATGTTCCGAAACAACAATAAATCAATTGATAGCGTCAAAAGGTGAATATGACCCGTTTACCTGCATAAAAAAATGCAGAAACCTATGGTGCCCTTGGACGGACGGAGATACAGACGGACGAACATGACGAAACTACAAGTGTTTCGAATTTTCATGGAACCCTGTATGAGCTGGTGTTTGTTAAAGCTGTAGGTGAATATGGCGCCAGATGCAGTCCTCGGACTCACCTTGACTCGCATTATTAGCAGGTGTTGCATTGTTCCTCGCTTACGCCATTATTTTGCATACAACAACATCCTGCCAAAATCTTTATGTGTGCTACAGATAATTTATGGTAAGTAGTTGTTATTGTTACATATTTGTTACGGACTCTCATGGTGTTTCAAATGTATTCTTGTAAAACTTTTTCATGTAGTTACTCTGTTAGTATGAGACTTACAAATGATTTATCAATTTCAAACTCGATAAGGTTGCGACATTTCCTCTGTGCCAGGTTCCTATGACTGCCTTCAAACTCATTCCTCACACTAGCTCCATGACATCATAACATTACATTGTTATATGTGATGCCAGTTCCTCAAAATATTGTAATTACCTAATTATGGAGCCAAAAATAACTGTATGTGTGTGAGAGTCAGAGAGCTTTTACGTTTCTTAAAGACAAAATGTGGACATTTTAGTTTACGACACAAAAATATTTTTTGGCATTCGACTTGGAACGTTTTAAATTTAGGTAATGTGGGAATTACCGGCATGTAAAACCAGAACACATTATTATGAAAGTGGCTTATCACAAGTTTCGCATCTGCTTCACGATGTATATTTTTATGTCGAAATGTAAACAAACCACAAATCCGCTATTTTTAAATTTGCGGCTCTAATATGCCCTCATTTAAATAGTAAACCTATTTTTTTTCACGGCGGGATTTGTTTTATGCCAAGAGCCGGACGATGATCAGACATTTTTTGATGTATTAGGGCGGCCTAGAATACCAACCCCAATCCCAAGCTAGCAGGCCAGGATGGCGGAGGAGTCCTAGGGCTTCGGGTGAGTATTCTATAATCACTGGCCTTCGTGCGTGTCTTTGCACGTGTGGTACGTTGGTTAAGAGTAGCCTATTTATCGAGACTCTGTATATGTGCTAATTTAATTCAGATCCGTCCATTAGTATATATGTGAAAGGGGAACAAACATCCATCCATCCTCACAAACTTTCGCATTATAATATTAGCAGGATTAAAAATGTTAACCAGAGGCTTGCTGGAGTCGTCAGGAAAACCACTCGTCTTGTTCCAGCTGCGGGCATGAGAGTTCACATCTTCTTTCTTTCCGTTCCCTAGTTATCATTCGTCCCATTGTTCTGACGTCAACCATCTTGAAAGGAGTAATGTATCTCGATTGTTGTAATGTATGGCTGCGATCAAAACAGTGATGTAAATGAGCAAAAAACATATTTATTGAAAACGATATTAAAATATCTTAATTCGATACACAGCCTGATTGAATGAGAAAATATAACGCTTGTGACTAGCCACGTCCGTGATAGACGCCTCACTGAGAAACTGAGAAACAGATATGAAATCTTAACTGTAATATTTTTCTTAGTTGTATTTTTTAACTTAAACTTACTTGGCTTTCGTAAACAAAAATAGTTTTTCATACATCTACTCATTAAATTCGTGTTACGGACAGACAACCAGTAGGTAGCCTAACCAGGGAGCCTAGAACCATGAAACTTTGTTATCTTCTAGTCAGTCTTCATCGCCTCTTCAGATTCAGCGTCAATGCTTGTAAAAATACAAATACTTGAAGAAATCGTTATTTTTAGCGTTTTGGTTCAGATGTTCGCAGATCGCCTTGGCCATTCTCTCCTTGGCGGCGTTGAACTGGTCGTTGTTCTCGAAGGCATTCGAGATCTCGAGAAACGTTCGAGCTGCTCCGTCCATTGGATTTTCTTCGACAAAATACCTGAAATAATTCATAAGACATAATGCATAACGCATTTCTTTGCTGAAATAATTGTATTATTATGATTAAACTTCCGAAAAGAGCCATCCCCACATCTTGGCTATATCGGCGGCGCAGCGTCCGTGGAGAACCTCATTTGATCGAGGCGCTTGCAAGGCGCAGCTCTCCTTGTGTTCATAATAATTGTTGAAATAATTATTAAATAAGTTGTAACATATTATTTACTCACTAATATTTATTTTTTACTGTAAAATAAATATCAGCTTCTTTATCTATTAAATCTATATTCTTATTAAATGATAATCAAAGGCGATCTACAAAATGGTATACTTTTTTTTGGCTTTGCAACATATATACATATGTATATTGAATTTCATTATATAACTCCTATAGGATACTTTTTAGCAGGTATCGATCGTATTGTGTCAAATGATTGCTAGCAAATATAAGATTCTTTTAAACGCTGTCGAATTATTTTCTTTAAATGGGAAGCGGGTCCACCGTTTCTTTGTTGACCGGCAACGCTTTTTGATTCCCCTGGTATTGCTAATATCCGGTCAGGTGACCGATCCGCTCGTTTGTCTGCGTAACAAATAAAGAATGCTAATTTTCACATGGATAATGTTGTCGTATATGTTGTAAGTATACGGTACACTATTATCTTTAGAACTTGTGATGATCCTAGAACGTACTCTCGAGTAGAGAGAGATAGAGTATCGTTAGAGCACGAATGCGGACCTTACCAGCCATACATGTAGTAACTCAATGTGCCATTTTTTCTAATGAAATGTCCAATAAGACAGACGTGCCATACAAATAATTATACATTATTTAGTATTACACTTCTAGCCACTCGCGTCATATACCTCCTTTCATTCCAGGGCTTCCAGTTCCATAGAACTTTGCCACCCACGTGACTCATTCACTTAATTATTAATAATTAATTAATTTACTGCTAAGTGCTCTACTCTATCGACTGTTAACAATCAGTATAATTATAAAGCCCCCGGTTATCGCCGCGTGCTATGTAAAAATATGATGGTAAGTGGCCACCTGCCCGTTAGGGCAGCTAACGCGTTGCACTGTTCGTGTAAGCACAATAGCTACTTACACAATGGCGAACTTAATATCGTTAGTGCGATTTGGAAACTGGCAAGACGCCATCTAGTTGTTATTATAGGAATTAATATTGTAGCGGTAGCATGCGTTTTGCCGCGAAACAGATCACTAAATAGGGTAAGATGAAAGGAAGCTACCATAGAGTTTTGTATCAAGGAAAAGGTAATTCACGTATACGCAAAACTATGATTTGAGACAATCTGTTCGATGTTGTGAAGAACATCGATTCTTTTGTACTTGGTAAAGCGTATACGAGTTTTTACAGCTGTTGACAATATTTTCTTATTTTTAAGAATCATTTATTTTATTTTTAAGAAATTTTAATGTAAGTTTTTATTCATAAGTACTTTGTTTGCAATACAGATTACGTGAATCAAGATATACACAAACATTAGTAACATGAAATTCATACCATAATACCATATGTTCATGTTTATAAGAGGAAAGATATATTTTAGGGCTTCCACAGCCGGTTATTCATCAAAGCATTAGACGCCCTTGATTTTCTTCCTAAAATAAATTATGAATGTTCGATTAGGCTGTTTGTCTCTACCAGTAGTAGTCTTAATAAAAGTAAAAATAAATAAATTAAGTAAATATTATTGCAATAAGAATAATTTTGCCCAATCAAAAACGCCATAACAACTAGTTCAACAAAAAAAATCATGTAAAACTGGCCCAAACGAGACAATGTCTTATACATATGTCAAAAAATATCAGATCTCATATAAAGCCAGGCGTTGAACTCTACTCGCTCCAACTCTACATACTTGCTCTTACTTTGCAAACTCTATGTCATAGGTAAAATATTGAAGTGGCTTGGCTGTTCCAGTGCCGGCATTAGAGCGTATGGTGAAAAATTTATTCACTATTCTTACTGTTCTGTCAAATAATAGTTCTTACAATAATCACGTATTTTTAGACAAATGCTTAAGGAGCCACTTAGGCTCCATTGCTCTGAACTACATCTAAAATAAAAGAATAACTCACGTCAGACATTTCCTGATATAATCGAAGTGGTCTAAGAAACAGGAGCAGGGTCCTAGTTGGTAATACAAGGGCGTGACAGCGGCGTCTAGGACGGGGGCAGCAGAAGTCGAAGGAGTCGAGGCATCCGTGAAACTCAGCGGTGGAGACTCATCGCCGAACTTTCTGAGGTACAGCTTGCGGATCAAAGTTGAAGTGACCGTCGGCATCTGTTTGAAGATATCCATCTGCCCAGACGACCTGTTGTAGTCCTCCCAGTGCCTGTCTGCAGCTACTTCGCGCTTCACTTCGGTCAGAATAGACTCCATGTCGTGCGTTGATGCCAGTTCGTTGATCTTGCTGCAGAGCGTCTGAATTAACCAGGAGCCGCGGAGTTCGTCTCTAGAAAGATAATAATGATGTTCAGGATCCGAGTTACATCACGAGCAAAAAATCAACCTCCATATATGATATTTAAATCTTTATTTGGTTTCCTTGATAAAGTCTACTCTCCCCTTAACACCACGAAGCAACTTTTAGCATTATACAAACACATATCTGGAATCCACCCATGTCCATTTTACCCATTTAAACAAATAAATTAAACTTGTCGATTTTTCCTCCTTTAATTAAGACTCACCTGGTAGACGGTTCTCCTACGTACGAGCTGTGCACTATCAACACGTCGGACATGACCGGCAGGGTGTACGGCTCCAACTCTTCGTCATGATCTTTCTTCAGATTTGTATAGCCCTTTGCCTGAACGCCCGGCAAGCATCTTGTTCCTCTGCACGCCTGGAAATAATACAAAAATATTAAGAATCAAATCAGAGCCTCTTAAATAAAAATACGAACATAGAACAATTAAGTAGATTAAGGTACGAATAACAAATTAAGTACTATGAATGTAATATAATTAATTTTATATTCAAATTAGTGCTAGTAATGAGTACTACAATTATCAAATCTATATAGGCAACCAACTAATAATGTCAACATAATCAACTAGCAATTTAAATAGTGTAAGAAAGAATCAAAACTGACAAATACTGATTAATATAAATGTAACGATAGTAGAAAATGACCAGAGTAACGTGTAACAATAGAAGAAAATGACCAGAGAAACATGTAACAATAGAAGAAAATGACCAGAGAAAAATATAAGCCTTGTATGTATAAAGTTCAAAAAGGTCCTTGACGAACATGTCAGGCGATAAGAGCAAAAAAAAACAATTCTATGTCTTAATATATTTTAGAAAACTACACGGGTATTCAAGAATATGACCTCTATGACGATAAAACTTGAATTGTATGGTACGAATAAATTACACGTATCTGATATCTAAAAATATTATTTTCAGGTCTCACGAACAAAGAAAATTTGATTGAATAACATGAAGATCAAAATACCTTATCAAACGGAAGCATGAGTCACGCCGGATAAGCCCGTCGAAAAATGATGATAACTTGTTAGTGCTTTTAATGTCTAATCTGTGATACGTTTATTAAATTTGCCACTGATATCTTAAATATGGCTGATGGAAGATGTAATAAAGGATCAGTCGTGCTCGTAGAGATGGTAGCAAGTCGTCACTCTAACTGCGAAACGAAGAAAGAACTTTCTCTCGAGCCCCCAGCAGGAACAAGACGTTCGTCAACTGACTAAATCAAGAAGGCAGCTAACCAGGATTCGCAAAAAAAGCAGTAATTTAGACGAAATACTGAATAATTGAACTTTAGGCATTCTTATCTACAGGGAAAATGCCGAAACCCGAATAGAATGAAATATTCAGTAATACCTTCTATTAGAGGATGCGTACCATTTATCAGTAAAATTTAAGGGACTTAAGAGTTTATACCTGAATTATAAGAAGTTTCGGTTTCGTAACTAGCGTAGGTTTGTCGTACACTCTGAAGTATTTGATGATCTCTGTTTCGCTGTACGCCTGGTCCTTCGCCCGCAGCATGCCGTTGAAGGAGCCGTGAGTTAACACCACCACTCCCACGCATCCGTACTCTGTAAAGTTCGTGGTCCTAACTGAAACAGAGCGAATTTATACCTCATTATTTTGATGCTGGTACTTGCGATATATGCGTTCATAGCCCTGCGGCTTGTTTCGATTGCAAGCGATTAAAAAAGTATGCAAGAGCGGGCCCGGTCGGTAGTCGATGACTGTTAGTGGCAAAAGTATCATGAGCGCTCACATGCTTCAAAGGATAATGCAGGTGCACGTACAGTGTAATCTAAAGACAACAACCGTCTGTCCCGGTTGTTGAAATTGATTTATACAATACAATTGATTTCTACAAAAATGTATAGGAATGATGTTTGGTGCAGAAAAATATGGCGTTGGTTTTTATAGCGTTTAACGTAAACGATAAAAGAAAACACATATCTCTCAAGGGCCCTGACTAACTACCACAACCTTCTAGCTCAAACAACTTCAACATAAAACCCCTTGTCTACTTTCCTAACAGACAGCGGTCATGCAGACGACTGAATGACTGATAACGATATGATGAAAAGAAACTAATAATGTAAAACTTCTGTTGTCATGAACACCGTTGTATAGGTTGGTTGGTATTAGGTACAAACTTGTAATTTTATACGGAAAAAAATCCAGATCGAATTTGCACCGAGTATAAATTGTAAAGTGCGTTACTTCCTAACAGAGCAAGAGATTATTGCAAAGCCCAATTATCAGTACACATGCGGCGCGTTAGCAGTTATCATGCAATAAAACATAATAACGAAATCAATTTGTACATTGCAACCAAGCGTCGCTACAGAGCCTACCTTAATACTTGGGAAGTACTCATTACAATCCTTGATAAATAAAATAGAATAAGATAAATAAAATCACATTTTTAATTTGGTGCAGGTAACACGTTTTGTGATGTTCTGCAATATCACTCTTGTGTATGCCACGCATCTAAACGTTCGGTGCTGACTACAAGACTGCGTATTCATGAATATCATTATCATTAACCATAATAATGTTATAAATGGTAAGTAACTTTGTATTTCTGTTTATGCTAAGGTTACCTTACCATAACACTTTCTGTCCATACAATGTATTCATGGAATTTAACAAGTAAAAGATTAAATATACTTACAGGTTTCGAGGACGTCTATAATCTTTTCCTTTGTATAGTCTTTGTGTTCTTCGACGTCGAAGCCATATTTATTAAACGTTTCTTTGAGTGCTGCCACATCCTGCGCAGTTCCTAGTCTCGGTTCGAAGCCATCGATTGTTTCTTGGTTAAATATAATTAAACAATTCTTTTCAAATTTCTCTAATTCATAAGTTTTTGCGTCTTTCCGTAAAGCTTTAGTGTTTACCATAATATTAGGACCGGTCTCTTCTAAGTTTTCTTCTTGACTAGGCTCTCGATTTACTTTCGGTGGATTACTTAAAACGGCGTCAAGGGTTAATGTGTTTTTGAACATTTTATCAATACTACTTTCTTCACCGGTGGGGACTATTTGTGGTAAATCAATTGTTGTATTTTTTTCGAATATAGCTTCATTTATGCCCTGATCTGACCCCGACATGTCTTCTTTGCTGTCCTTGAGACTCTGAAAGTCCTTAAAATGTTCTAAGGAATTGTCTTCTAAAACCAAACCAACCATATCACTAGTATCTTTATTGTCACTTTTTATGGATTCGGCATCACTGTTTCCACAGCTACAGTCGTTTGTCCAGGTAGCCTCCATTTTGTTTTCTATAATGTAATTATTTTCTCTCACGACACTTCTTCGTACACCTCACGCGATTGATTAAATGCTTGTTTCTACCAATTATCTAATCTGATAGATACCTCATCGATATCTCCACTGAGCTGAGTGAGGTCATCTTTATATTACTTTGCAGTAATAAAATCGTCTCAAGGTCTCTAATATAACTCAATTTAATTTTAAAAAAACAGGCTCCCTGTGCCTGATTTTTATACGAGCATAAAAATATATACATCATTAAAGACAATTTTGCGGTTTGAGGTACTTACTCGTGTTACTCGTAAGTAAATATTTGAGTCCAATACAATCTACAACCAAAGCATCTACAACCTGCCTTGTTAGTGGCAGGAGTGCACCGGATGCAACAAAAGAAATTTGTATTGTAATTACAATACAGATATCTGTATTGAAATTACAATACAGAGTCTCTGAGGAAAATAATATCGATAACGGAATACAGAAAGGGCGTAACTATTTAGAACATGGAATAAAGGCTTTCAGAACAATAAAAGTATAAGGACTTAACTTCTATGAGTTACTCTAAAGAATTGCCCTTACTGTCTGTCATCGATATATAGGGCCATTTTTATGTGTACCTTTGCTTAACCTCGTGTTTTGGTATTTTGAACGGAATTTTAATCTATCATGTTTTGTATGAACATATGAAAGGTTTTGTAAATGGTATCAATTTGTTTCCATTCTGTTTCTGGCCAAAGCCTTAGCAATTGTTGTCGTCCGTAGACCACCTACCGTTAAATGCACGAGTTTCTGCTCATAACTCCTCAGGCTTAGAGCATACTTAACCACGCTGCTCCAATGCGGATTGGTGAAGGGGTTAGCGACCAGACCAACTGCCGGATGTTTTTATGCCATCCGAGCCTATCGCGCCCGCTGCTGCTTAATTTGGTCTCCGCCGCCTATGAACATATTCGTAGCAAAATTATTTTTTTGGCTTTTTAATTGTAGCCATAATTTTATTCAGGGAAGTCCCTAGGAACAAACAATATGAACGGGGCTGTACCCAGTGTATACAATAAATCTGCTAAGATAAGTTTACTTTGCGACTCACGAGTACGACTTACGAGTTCACTTAGCTTCCATGCCTGCATGGACAAGAGAAATTATTTGAAGAGGATATGCTCGCATCAAAATGATATGTAAAAATAATCTAAATATACAACAATCTACGTGCTGGAATAAATAGTGCCATTTTAATGTAGTTGTTTTTATAAAATTGTATATTTCGCAAATTGTTCGTTGAAAATAACGATACATTTGAGGCTTTTTATTATACTTATGCCTACCAATCTACATTCTTAATTTTATGTGGCAGTTACTAGTAATGGTTTATAACGAAGTACCTAACGTGAAAAGTGAGTTTGAAAAATATGATTTTGTATGTCACGCAAACTATTTAATGCATCGTTTGTATGTGATCGAATTTAAATCAAAAATTGTATATGATCGAATTTAAATCAAAAATCTGAAAGTTTTGAAATTTGATTAAAAAGGCTTTGACATGGCCAAATTATGAAAAAGACGTTGAAATTGATACGTATATTCTAATAAATTAATATTCTCCTAATTTAAAAAAAAAACGCCTGTCCATGGTAAATGGCAATGTTACAAACTTGTGATTTATGTTCTAAAATTGTACAAAGTCCTAAAGGAACGTACCTACTCAAATAAACAGTCGTAAACACTTAAATGTAAATATTTATTAATGTGATTAATGAAATATAAGCATCTACGTGTTTAAACAACAAACACTACACCAATTTCAATTATCAAATTGAAAATAAAAGGATCTGAGAAGCTAAAATTTATTATATGTGTAGATCGTAAATAGGGTATTTTACACTATTTGAGAAAAAATCTCAAAATATACATTTGAGGTAGCTTAGGCAACAAGCAGGTGGAAAATTTTAGTTTTAGTTCGTAA
>DWJZ01001027.1:0-26039 GCA_018249125.1 Asbolis capucinus | reverse complement strand
GCATTTAAATGTCACTCGCTATAACGGTGAAGGAAAACATCGTGAGGAAACCTGCATGCCGGGGAGTTTGCAAAAACCCAAAGGTGTGTGAAGTCTGCTTATCCGCACTTGTCCAGCGTGGTGGACTATGGCCTTAACTTCAGAGAAGAGAAGAGACCCGTACTCAATAGCGGGCCTTGATGGGTTAAGAGGACCATTAAACTATAGATATAAATATGAACAAATCAACAGAAAAAAAACAGGTACCTATTTGTCGAGATATACGTTTGAAGCAGGGGACTGATTGATACAACCTATTACGTAAGGTAATTTTAAAGCAATTGCAGCCAATAAATGGAATAAAAAGAAGGAATAAATGGTCGAATGAAACAGGCAAAATCAAAAACATAGTAATCATTGTAACAACAAACAATTTTAGAATGATATTAAGGAGAAAAAAGAGAAGATAGTCCAAAAACATGGCGAATATAAATTCCTAAACTACTACAGTTCTGTAGGATTTGTATAACTGCATAACAGCGAAACCTGTTTCAAATTATATCACTGGTCATAGTGCTCCACGCTGACCAAGTGCGGATTGGCGAACTTCATTCGTACACCTCTCACAACTCTTTTGGAAAACTCTCAAGGATATAAGTTTCTTCACGATATTTCCCTTCACCGTAGCAAGTAATAATAAAATTCTGATATGCACATAAATTATCTGCAGCAGAATTTGAACCCAGAACTTCCCATTCGAGAGACTAATATTAAAACCACTAGGCCACTACATCAAACGGGTATGCTGTATCAAATGAGAACATAAAAAGGGAAATAAATGTAAGTGTCATTTGACTACGTTAGCCTAGGCGTGTTCCCACACAATCAGTGTGAAAGGGCTCGAAAGGCTCACGTTACGAGAAACTACTGCACTACGCTTCATTGCCTCCGCTTTTATAAACAATCACACGGTGGAAAAGTGCAATACAATTCTATTTCAAAGATACGACCTTATTTTAAGGTTGTGTATGTATTTGCTTACAAAGCCGAATACAAGGAAATATTAAAGTATGGAACAAAAGTCTTGTTTGTACCTGTTACATTATGGAACAAAACAACATATGGAACAAAAGTCTTGTTTGTATCTGTTACATTTTCACATTTAAAATACGGAACAGATTTTGATGAAAATTAGAGGTAGAATAAAACTTATGTACGGTTCATTTTGAACCATCCTTGCGTTGAAAGTAATCCTTTTCATTATTTTGTCAGCTGAGGCGCAGGCGAATTTCCCGTGAAGCCTTTTATCTCTACGATTTAATTTGTCTAGTCCTCCGATCCCCAGCTTAAATCTACTTCTATTTCAATTATCTGTCTGCCAATATAATCCTTTACATTTGGCATCAAACAAGTGCTGCAATTCACTGATAAGTGTGCAGAATATACTACTCGGTAACTTAGGTCCAACTTCAACCCACAGTCGTCTTTCGAATCTCGCTGTTCTATGCTGTATTGCGTATTGTTGAAGTTTTGAGGTGAAACTAACCCTGAGAAGATTTTTTATCACCAAAAATTCCTAACACAGCTTAACGGCCACTATCTAACGATAAACGATCTACCGATAAAAGTCTAACTTGGAATCGATTCAAGCTTGGGAGTGCTAAAGCATCGAATCAAATTTACTAAAAAATATTCTTGTTAAAGTACAATTTAAAAAATATTTTTGCAAAGCGAGTAGTCTCAGGTACAATTCTCATACTGGGCGAATATTTATTTATCGAGGAATTTATTCACCTTATAAATAACAAAAGGCAAGACTTAAAGCCTTAATTCACGTGACAGATAACTATTTGTTTTAGATCAATGGGATTATGTGTAGTCCATGCCACGCAGTTTATATTCAAGCCAAATACTTTTTATTTTTTTATGTGATAAGCAGGCAAACGTGCAGACGGTTGATCTGATGGTAAGTGGTCAGAACCGCATAGACATTAACAACACTAGACTGGGGTGTGACTAAAGTTTTGCATTCTAGGAAGGACGAAATAGACATGCTGGAAACAGAAAGAAAACGGAAGCAGCACCTGATGCAACCGAATTCATCAACGACACTAACGGACCCCAGATACACCAACAGCATATCGCTTCAAGACGGACGATAGGTTTTGGTGGTACTTGCCTCCATAATTTGTAGAATGATTTTTATGATAAGCATGACCTTATACTAGGTTAGCACCCAAACAATGGAACTCCGCAACGATTTACAATACAGTTATGAAATTTTCGTGTATTTCTTTGTATTACGGATATATAACAAAAGCTTTTATTTTTAAATATTTTACTAATTTGTTTATTTTATTAATTTGTTACGACATTTTTAGGGCTCTGTAGAATTACTTACGTCATTTACGTTTTCTTACATCAATATACATATACATATGTGAGTGTTTACTTACTTATTGATATAACTACAAACTATCGCTAAGTACCAGGAAGGCATAAAAGGAATGGATAGCCTCAGGTCAACACAACACACAATATGAAATCGATTAAACCCAATAGTTCCTATTAGATCGTAATGAAAGTTGCACGGACAGTATCATTTTATTGAAATAATAACACGCAGATTGTATCTAAACCATATAAGGATTTCTAGATTACAGTTAAGCACATAGAAGAAATAGTCTAATAAATGTACCTTTTCTGTCATTGTAAGTTTTGAAAATCTGTTATAGCCGACCTTACTTACCTACTTAAGTATCATTATTATACATCTTAATACGATATAGGCTGCTTTCTTTAAAATAAAATTTGTAAAACTACAAACTTCCGAAAAAAATGTGGAACTCTCTTTTAACATTTATAATTTAATATCTATACTCGGTCACTTGACAATTTTGTATGGTAAAAATCCAGATAGAATTAGCACCGAGTATACTTTCATCATGTCTGTCCGTTTGTCTGCTATCCACCCGTTTTCCATCCATTTGGCCAATCGCTGTATAATGAAGATACCATAATACTTATTTTGCATATTTACCACTCCTGTAGTCCTCATTTCCGAATTTAGAGTCTGTTGAAATTAAGAAGGTAACCAAATAAACAGCCAGCTAGCATATTTGACAACAAAGCCTTCATTTTTTAACCCAGTCCCTCTAGGAAGCAGTGGTGGATATTATGGGATAACCAATATTATGAGTTTTTTTATAAATAACAATCTACCTTATCATTCCATCAACCTTGACATTCAACTAGAATAAACCATGCATGAGATGCGATCATGCGGCACAAATAGCAAAGTACTACAAAAACATTTTTATCATAAAAATTTATTACTATTCAACGTTAACAGGCGCTCAATTAGTTAATGTAATTAAAAACATGATTAATTTGTAGACGGCAGCAGCGTTTATAAGAAACCGACTCATGTTTAAATTCGTTTTCTATTTATATTAATTGATATGTGTAAACTAACAAATAAATAAATGAAAAAAATCTACTTAGCTGTATGAATGTGTTATCTTTGCCAGTAAGAAAATGGGTAATAATAACAATGACTGGACTAAACGTCAAATTGAATTGTCAATGAAAAATGTGAAAAGCGTGTAGTTTCTCCAAAATATAATAAACATTGTTAATTTACATTTTAAAACAACTTAAACAAATCATGTTAAATCAGTGACAAGTGATTTACAATCGCGAATTATTCTGTATCGATAGATTTCGATAAATCAAACCACAATGGCAAGGTCGCCAGCGGAAGACCCGCGATTCAGTGACATACAAAGCAACACATGGAAATATCCTCCGGAATCCAGCGATGCCTGCACACCTGGCGGCATTGGTGAAAGAACCCAGTCGCAAATGCAGTCCAACTCCAATATTGTCACAGATAACAACATATATGGCGGTACAAACTTCGCTAATGATGTTTATATGAACAAATTGCCTTACAATATGCAGACAAACGAATGTACGCCGAATAGTGATGAAAAGATTCAATACAATGGAATACCTAACATCCCGCGAGTAAATCGTCAGAATTACGGCAACGCTGTGTTGAATTTGGGCAATGGGCAAGTAGTGAGGGTTTTCTATGATGAAAATAATCAGCAGCTTATCTTCCCCATGACTGGACAGTACGAGTTGTTCAACCACAATCAAGGGTTGTGTGATGTTCCTTTGCAGACTCCTCAGCCATCACATTTATTCACCCTGAACCAGGAGTTTACTATGAATAACAATAACAATCCTCATATACAATCACCACCAATGGTCCAGCCTATGATGCAGGCTAATACTTTTAACCAAGACAATGGTAACAATCAAACCAACATACCAACATCAAACTTTTTGAAAGAAGTCTTAGGAAATTGGGAGCCCAACTCATCAGGGACATATTCACCATTTGGACAGAATTACCCCTTAAATCATCCTGATGCACCTTCTAATATTCTGTCTAATAATCCAGTAATAGAGTCTACAATCACACAAGTAAAACCAGATGCATCTCCTAAGAGGAATGAAAATACACCTCTAGCTGACACAAGCAATAAGAAACGAATTGTGGCTGAAGTAAAGCCCATGCGTCCATCATACTCTGATGTCCTGGCTAAAAATACCAGAAATAACCTTCAGCCAGACCTAGCACAAAGGACAAAGCCACAAACGAATGTGGAACCAAAGATCAATAAACCAAACGTAAAGCCTGAAAAGTCAGCAGAAAAATCGAAGCATCTAAAAGATGATATGAAACATAAGAGTGACAAAAAGCCTCATGGCCACACTCATATATCATCTGGTAGCGAGTCTGGAGATATAAATACTGATGACAATGGCAAGCAGCAGAAATTGAGCAAAAAGACCAAAAATAAACGAAACAATATGTCTCGTAAATGGTCATCGCTTGATGACATTGCTAATGAAGGCGATGTCACCTACAACCAAGATAATGATAGTCAATTTGTGTTCATTGAGAATCAAACAGAGAAACCTATGAAAAAGGATAGGAAGGAGGGGAAACCCAAAAACACAGATAAAAACCCATCTATGGATATTGAGTTTGATATAGAAGAAGAAGACCAGTCACAATTTGTTTATCGGGATGAACAAACAGAAGTTATAAGGGCAAGGAAGAAGAAAGAAAATCGTACCTACCACAAGGTCCCAAAGCCATCCCAGGATAAAAAAAAATCCAGTCAAAATAAAGTGCGAAGGAATAAGCCAGGGTACTTGGGTCTCGCTCAGAACTATCTGGAGCATTGGGGTGGTGCCTCGTGGAAGGCCCTTGTTTGGTTCATGTATCTTTTATCAGATATATGTGGAATGAGCATGCATCTATCATTTGACTTGTGAGTAAAATTTTAATTATTTTGTCCCTAATGTTAAAATCATAATATTGACATCATTACATAATTTTTCAACACAGTGATAAAAATGTAAACCACAATATTATTTAGGCATTATGCCAGGGGCGCAGTGCCAAGTAAATTTCAAATTTACATGGTAATTTTCTGCTATTTCTTGTAATTTAAAACTGTGGAAATGTATTTATCTCTTGTAAGAATATTTCCAAAGGTTTAAATTATACACACCTCCTTGGTTTGATTTTCAGACATGCCAGCGAATAATTAACTATCTATTTTTATTTAGTAATATGTTTAATGATATTTTATATTATGTATTTCTTATTTCATACCTTTAATTCAAATAATTCTAATTGTGTAATTCTTATGGATTTTTTAAACTGAATAACATTAATTTTAATTACCTACTACTTACTAACTGTACTTTTGTAATAAATTGATTATTATTTCTACATAAATTATTACTACATATATTTCTACATAAATTGATTATTATCTACACAATAAATGATTTTAAAGTTGAAAATTTATGGTGGATACAACTTCCTAGACACTCAAGTAAGATATTAACAAAAATTTAAATGAGGGTGTATATGTTAGAGAGGGAGGGCAGATGCAAATAATTCACAGCTGTGCTTGATCAGTACGTAGCTCACATTATAAGGTCGATTAGTGGAATGTTTTCGCAGAAATAATTTTCCCTTAATGTGGATCTAGTAAAAATATTGATGTAATGAACTGAACACATTTTTAATATATTACAGGTACTCTGTCTATATCTTTTGTTGTGCATAATAGATGAACTATTTTAAATCACAAATTTGTTGTGAATTTCTGCTGTATACGCTCATTTCTGCTGCTGAGTTATTAAAGGTTTCATAAATAGTTAATTACAAAAACTATATACAGATTCCATATTAAGGCACAATATAAGTAACCATTAATGACTCTGAGAACATATAAGACTACCGGGTTGGCAATTATAGTGTATACTTAAGAAAACTATATCACTCAATAATTTAACTTACAGATGCACATCCATATTCACTCAAACGTATGTGAGCTCTCAGGCAGTATGGCGCAGTAGCAAGGACTGGATCTCGAAGCTCGGTGACAATAAGTACCTGATGTACATTGATAAAAAGTTGGGACATACTCGATATGGCTTTTGGAGGAAACTGAAATGGTTTAAGAAAGGTAATATCAATGAAGCGTTCATAACCCTGCAGATTGGTTCGATTGTAAGCCATGGAAGTAGTTAAGAGACAGCGGACGCGGTCAGGAGAGGATGGGTAGCCATTAGTGGCAAATATTCATGAGCGCTTCCGTGCTTCAGAGGGCACGTAAAGCTCGACCTTAGGTGTTATCATTAGATAGCAATCTTTAAGCCATGACGGAGGTCTTTGTGGCATAAAAGCTTTCGACACTTGGATGGGCCACAAATTAATAATAAACGTAATGAAACCCCCGTAGTCCAGCAGGTTGGGTCTATTGGAAATGATCGCCTGAGCTAAGCAACAACAAGCAAATATGACTTTGTAGTATTGCATAGTTTTTGCTAGGCAATGTGATTGATAAATAATTGACTATTGATTTCGAAGTCTAATAGTTATTTTTATCAGTTTTAGATGATATACTTGATATAATAGAATTGAGCCGTCTCAGACCTTGATATAAAAATATAGCCAAATAATTGTGTTCATCAGATACTGAAATGGATGCTGCACAAGATTCAACAAAGCTGAATGCCAATATACCGTTACCAGCGACAGGAGAGGAGGCAATGAGGAGACTTCTCGCTTGCAAAGGAAAAGATGCTTACAGGTAATTTTTTACCAGCTTTTGCCCGCGCCTTTGTTCTGGTTGAACTGTTTACAACCGTCGACGCAGTTCGGGATATTAAATGCTCCTACAAATATTTATTTACTTCATATCAAGTGCTTAGTTTATCGAAGTTCCATACAAATTTTCATCCCGTTTCAACTCCATCTAATCTTTTTCAGGATAAAGAATAGCCTATATTAATTTTCAAGTTCTAGTCTGTCTTCTATCTAGATTTCCATCAATATCTCTTGAAGTGAGAGTGTGTAATGGCAGACAGCTATTTAAGCATTCATAATATTAGTAAGGATTATTTATATTCCAATATTTTTATAATAAAATTGAGTTTAGTTTGTTTCTTAAAGCATATATAAATATAGAACATTGATAGATATTTCAAAATCTGTATTTGACTTAGACTTTTTGTTAATAAATTTATAACTTATGTAGATTCATTGACATCAAATGATGTTGAAGAAATAAGATTACCCTTTACAAAGTAACTACACAACAAATTAATTTAATATCCAATATCTAAAGTAAGTTTTTCGTTCGTTGACCGATATATATGCGATTGGCGCGTTCATTCCACTTGATATGAATATAAAGGGTGATAATATGATGTAACTAAAATATATAGAATGTTGAATACAATTATCTCAATTACTTTTGTACAAAATGCTCTTTTGGTTAATTAGTAACGGTAACAACGAAATTGATTCGGATTTTATTCATCACTGTCTAAAGTTAAAACTAAACATTTCTAGTTTAAAATTTGGTAAATGTCGCTTAGTCAGGTTTGACTTGCAAACGTCGAGTTTGCTTTTTCGTTTAACATGTCAATTAGAGATGTGCCGACTAAGAATCTGAGCGACTAGCCGACTGTTTTAGGCGATTATTCTACAAATATGTAGTTTTAGAAACTAATTAACAAAGGCAGGCTTTACTTTACATTATAAAATGTGTAAAGCTGATTATAAAATAAAAATATTCATTAAGAATCAAGGTTTTTATATAGTTTTCTCCTTTCAAACAGACATCAATTATATGTTTTTTTATTTAATTTTAGGTATGTCGGGGGAATTGCTTCATATAAAAACCTTGATTAATATTTTTATTTTATAACCAGTCTTATTATATTTTAAAATATAAATTAAGTAATAAACAATTAGTCAGAAGCCGGATAGTCGGTCTTTGCCGACTATTCGCCCATTAAGATAAAGTCCGGATAGTCGGCAATTAATCTGCACGTGTCTAATGTCTTTAAATATCCTTACCCCTCAGCATCCTCGGGGTGAGTACATCGTGTTCAGACGAGGAGATCAAGCGCTACTACCGACGGCAGGCCTTCCTCGTGCATCCGGATAAGAACCAACAGCCCGGCGCTGAGGAAGCCTTCAAGATACTGCAGCATGCATTTGATCTTATTGGCGAACCGGTATGCTCTTTCTTTTATACTTCTTCCTTTTACTATATGGCTCCGTTTCCACCAAAATGGAGAGGAGAGAGTAGTTTTAATTAACAAATCTAATTTTGTAATCTTTAGTGAATTTTTTTTTCTTTTTTATTTATTTATTTAAGTTTAAATTTTACATTTTATATTGAGAAGCTTTACATAAACCGTGTTCCAGTTTGACCATAAGTTTAAACCGCAAAGATGTCAAATTCATTTAATTTATTTTGTCTTTGAAATCAATATCTTGTTTAATGGTACCCAGTACCTACATGACTTAAAATGAATGACAAAAATAATCAATAAGGTTTATTAAAAATATTTGAAAACACAAGCTTTAATTATAGATCCATAATACAAGAAAACACTGAAAATTTCATACAGATATGAAACCGTTAAGGAGTTCCCTTGTCTGGAGCCAATCCTGAACGTAGTATCAGGTAATGTTTGTCATAAACATGCAATGTCATTAGGATGAAATCTTTATGCAAAATTTCCGCTTCTTAGTGTAAGAGGAAGTTGGTCTAATTAAACTTGCAAGATTTGACCCGTAAAAAATATATTCTAATATACTAATATACAAACATACGTTGCAAGTTAAATGAAAGCTTGTAAAAGTCAAAAGACTTATATGATAATGCCGATCGGTTGAGATCGGCGTTATAAATACAATTTGACAAAGTCAAAGTCAAATTATTTATTTTAGTCAACCAATCTTCACTTGGCCAACGTGGTGGACTATGGCCTGTACAATGTGAGAGGAGACCCGAGCCCACCAGTGGGACAGTAATGACCAGTGGCGTTGCAATGATGATAATGATGGTATTGTGTACAGGAGCGCCGCGAGTTGTACGACAGGCGGGCCCTGGAGTCTCGCCACGTGGAGGCGGCGTGGAGCGAGCTCAGCCAGCTGTTGGCGCAGCTGCACGACAAGATGGAGTTCGCTGCCAATACTATACGGTAACGCACGTGTTTAAAGGATATTTAACAGAGTACTTTGTTTATTGGGTAACAGAGTAACAGACATCCATATGATTGGCGACGAAGATAATGAAAAAAGATAGTAGTAAGGAGTAACAAACACGCCCAATTGCTTTGATAATATCGTAGACGAAGTATACTACAGGACTCACAAAGTCGAACATAAAATCGTTCAGGCCAAAGGAAAAATCTTCTGGTACTCTTTTTAAACAAAAGAGTCATCAATATTTTTCGCGTCACACACATCCATCCATTGATTGAGATCTATCCATCCTAACATACTTTGTAGCATATAGTATGTTATTTATTAGTTTGAACAGTTTGAAAGAGAAACAAACAACCATCCATCCACCCGTCCAGCCATCCCAACAAACTTGATAGTATATAGTATGTATTGTTTGTTTGTTTGTACAGTTGCACAAACTGCGGTCGGCGACACAAGCGCGTGTTGACGGACCGGCCGTGCTACGCGGCGCGCTACTGCGTGCAGTGCAAGATTAGGCACTCCGCTAAGGAGGTGATTTTGAATTGTGTTTTGAACTTGTAGTTTTCATCCGTCGGGACTTATGTCAAGAATTAAGTTAGTCTACGTAAAAAAAAAGTTTTCACTAAATATGAATTGCAGTACCTGTTATCAAAAATACAAACATTAAAAAATCAAAGATATAATATAGTATATACATTAGAGATATAGGATATATATAAGATACATGTTTCTTCGTCGTAAATATTGGACCAAGCTAAAAAAGGAATCTAATCTAAAATGTTCACTACAGGCCAGTCTTTGTGCCGGTTTAGAATGCTACGTCTTGTGTTATTTTTATTCGAAGAATAAAAATAAAAGAAATAGCGTTTATTCTAAGAAACAGGAAAATTCTAATAAAATTACTAATTAAGTATTTAATCAAGCAATCCGCATTAGAGCTGCATGGTAGAGTATGCTCTAAACTTCCTCAGTTATAAGGAGAGACCCGTGCTCAGTAGTGAGTCATTATTGGGTTGAAGCCAAGTTCTTAAATTAGCATTTAAAATATTATTTTACCTCCAAAGAGGTAACAATCGATGATGCTACAAGTGTGCTGACATTTTTTTTTTTAATTTTTTTTTCCACCACAGGGTGATATATGGGCGGAGTCCAGTATGCTCGGTCTGCTAGTGATGTACTACGCGTGTATGGACGGCGCTGTCTACCAGATCACGCAGTGGGCCAGCTGTCAGGTATGTATTTAGCTATTTTTAAGGTTCCTTGATTTAATGACTGGCCTGTTGGTCTGGTGGTCAGTAAATCTGACTGTTAAGCAGGGTTTGATTCCCGTCCGTTGATGGATATAGTTTTGTTTACATTTATTCCGGATCGAATTTGCACCGAGTATAGTGTTGTACACGATTTTCGGTACATCCATTTCGTGCATAAGGTACAAAATTTTTCAATAATCTTGAGCCATTGATTTAATTAATTTTATCTTCCAATTTTTTTATGTTTCTTTTATATTTTAAATTTAATAACTTTTTAGAATTTTATTTTAAACAAAATATGTATCTTATGCATGCCGTAATAATCTATAATGAATACTACAATAAACTTTTAGTTATCTATTTTTTCGTGTAAATATTTTAAGCAATGTAAGTATTGTTGATAATTTTTTTATTTATAATTTTTGCACACTTAAAATAACAAAATTAAGTAAATTTTGATGAGATATAGTACATAGGACTGCTTATTTCTGTAAGAAATCTCTTCCAACACCCCTAGGAGTGGACAAGTTATGTAGAAATTAATTTAGCGTGCACTAGTTTTGTTAAGCTGTAATGTTAAAAAAATAGCTATTATATATATATATGTACATAATATACCTATAAACAAATACCTATGTATATCATTACTGGCTGTACCCGGCGCGCATTGATACGCATCAAATTCTCATCCATGTATCCGATTGATATAATTTTGGTACCAAAACCCTTTCCAGAGAATTCTGAACTAAGTTGTTAAAGACATCAGTGCGCTATATATTTCATTTCATCTTCCTTTTCAGAGTCTATAAAGGACAAACAAACTCACAAACAATAATTTTTATATATATAGATATACATACATATTATATATACACATATATATACACACATATATATACATACGTATATACTTATAGGTAATATATATGAAGAGTGGGAATAGGACGAAGACGATTAAATTAAATAAATAAATTAACTAAACTGTATGTGTGTGTGTGTAGCGGAAGAACCTGAAGCAGCTGCGACCGGACTGCCACGTGGTGCAGTACCGCATCGTGCTGGGGAATAAAGCGCCGGCCGCTGCTGACGTGTCCCCCAGGACTGGTCCCGGGTAACTTGATACTGAACTTATCTATGTATATATTATCTTATATTATATACGAGAAATAGCCCTCGCTTTGCTTCGGAAGAATAGTTGTCCAGTTTTTTCAGAGTTGCCATACTAACGCGATAAAAGATAGTCTATCTCTATACAAATTTCTATCCAAACTATTATATTCTATTTTTTTATCGTCATATAGAGTCATCGTAATATGGCGTGGATGAACAATATGTGGGTTTTAACATAAACCAAGTTGTGCTCACTTCTACTTTATAGCTTACACCGTATTAATAAGAATTATATAAGTTGCAGTTTCAATATCATAATAAGTCTACATTAAGTTTTATATATTATACTATGTTACGGGTACTCACGATATATGTTTTTCGCGAGGATATTTCTACCCAGTTGCATGGATCATGATCCCGGCAATGGGTCCATGCAACTAGGTTGAAATATCGACGCGAAAAACATATATCGTGAGTACCCGTAACATAGCATAATGTACACAGTCCACGATGATACGAGTTAAAAATCATATACGTTTTATATATTTTAAGGGAATATCCATTCACATTACAGGCACGATCCAAATCTAGAAGAGTTTCTGAACACGCTGTATAACAAGTCAAACGCGTCGACAGCCGATGTCGACAAGAAACGACGACCCAAGAAAACTAAAGCTTAAACACCTAGGGGGTAGATCTCAACCCCTTACACCTTCATCCCCGAAGCAAACCGCTTGGCCATCGGACATATTGAAACTTGCGTATTTATTTTGCTGGATTCCCACGGGATGTAATATTACTGATCAATTTGCATCACTTTACTTTATAAATTACATTGTTGTTTGACTTTCAAACCATTCCCAAAGTCAAAAGTTAAATTATTTATTTCATCATAAGAACTAATAGCTCATTACTGTACACGGTTTTCTCCTTATAACGGAGGAGGGCTTTTTTGGCGCGGGAGATATCTTCGCAAGATACTGGACCCATATGTTATGGGTAATGTGGGATTTCTACCCATTCAAACCTGGGGGGTAGTCGTAGGCATATGGGGAAGCTCCGGGATGTCATATGAACGTCTCTTCCACACTGAGCCAGTGTGAATTGGTGGAGACTTATTAAAAATATTACGGACCGACTACCTGTTCCCTCTTCTTCGTACACATGAAAATGATCAAAAATATTATTTTTCATAATTGTAAAATTTTACATCAGCTATCTGCCAGTGAATGTTCGTTGTTCAACTGTTCCAGAGATTAGCTGGAACAATAAGACAGACAGACAAAAATTGTAAAAAATATGTGCTGAATGCACAAATAAAATAATAATAAAAAGTGATTATTTTAATATTGCACGATGCACTCCAGTTTTATTTATTTGTATAGACGGACCAGTCAACTATTATATTATAAATCACCATAGTAGTATTAATTTCCATTATATTACAACACGCAACAATAGGTCTTTCTTTAGGTTTTCATTAGGAACACAGACCGTGGGAATTCAGCTTTAAACTATTATCGACTTTTCATTCGATATTGCGGAGAAAATCGATTCTAGTACAAATAATTATTGAGAACGCTTGCTCGCAGTTCTTATTGGTTTAAATTTCAAACAGAGAAAACTGTTTCAATATTGGTCAATTAAGACGAGACAAATAGAAATACACGGTTTAATTAAGTTAAAAAAAAAACATTTATTTTCTGATGTTATTTTAAATTACAAGTAAATAATTTAAATTATAAATGCGCTTTTCAATCGTGTATTTTTAAGTTGTTGATATGTTTATATGACGAAATTTTCTAGCTCGATATAGATTTATTGAATTTTCATTGACAATATTTTATTTTCTTATATTTCACTCCTTATATTAAAAATCAATGGCTCCTATGTATAAAACTACATGTCAAAAACCACATTTGTGTTATTAAATTAAATAAACAACAATGACCTTATCGTTCTGAAAAGAGCGTATTTTCAAGAAAACGTTTAAATACATCTCCTGTGAACTGCTGTTAAGAAGACATGTCGCTTTATACGTAAGATTCATCTAAATATGCGTATGAAAACGTACGAAAGCCAAGCGAGATTGTAATGCACCCATTCCTTCATTCAGAGCAGTTTTGTGGAATCACAGTTTGAAATAAATCAAATTTCAAACAGTCAAAAACTCACGTTCACCCCTCCTTTGAAATAATATTAAACTGTGAAAATATGCCTTTGATAAACAAACTATAAAATGTATATTTATAAACACGATATTAAACTATTCTGTAAAGTTATACCTTTAATGCATTGACAGTAGTGGTTGTAATTAACGCTGATATATGTGAAATTTCAAATTTTCATCCTTTTTTGAAGCATGTATATGTTTTGTTTACAACAATACTGTTTGTTCAAATACATTTTGAATTGACAGACACAAATAAAAGAACCGGCAATATGGGGGCTCCGTCGATATTCCTTTATTCAACTTTATTGCAGTACATTTTTGGTTTATAAATTGTACATCAAATTGACCTCTATTAGCTTAAAATCTTTAATTATTTTTAAAGTAAGACTCATGTCGGATTGATTTATGTTTTATTTTATCTTAGGTATATATATTGAATTTGATATGTAAAAAAATATTTATCCTATATGAAAAAACATTATTATTGGTTCGTAAAGACTAACCAGGGATGAAAATTTGATATTTCTGCCTTAAATAGCGGTCAATGTTCAATAATTTCTATTAGGTCGTTGTCATCTCGATTAAGAATTTATATTTTCAAGTCATGTATATATTTAGTAATGTGGGATGTCTGTGAAGTTTTTAGGACCGATATTAGTCGCCAAAACAAGCCAATTAGTTGTTTTATTATATAATCCTTAAATCAAAAAATGTTATTTCATCGACTCATAGTGGCTTAAAAAGATATCCAACGATATACGATGGGGTAGCGAAAAGAATATTTCATTCTCAATTAACAATAAGGGATGATTTTATTTACCACTTTCTTCCCCTGAGAACTATGTGTATCCATTTTAAATTACAGCTTTCTCTTACTAAAGGTTTTCGTGCGAGATTGCGACCCGATATACGGTAACATAATTGCTGAAAATGGAACACTTATAGTAACGAATTATCTAATGAACTGGATATATTAAAAAATATATAATATTCCGTTATACTCTCTTCACTTCTAGACATGCTTCAGTCTAAATATACACAAGGCTTGGTTTAGTCAATCTTCAAATACAACTTAACTATGAATTCAAATAAACGTTGTACGCATATTTTAAAATTTATTGCACAGTTGTTCTTCGGTGTAATATATAATTAATTTTATGGACAAAAAAAAAAGAAAGTTTTATTATTACATTTTTAATAGCATCAATATATTGCATAAATTAAATACTCTATTTACTGAAAATCATATTTACCGATAATAATTTCTGTAAGAATATTAAATTGTATCAAATCTAATATAATATTATCTAACACATAAAGTATGATTATGTTTAACTATGTATATAATTATGAAATCTTTAATAGAAAATAGTTTCAGACTTCTAATGACATATTTTCAAATGTCTATTATTTGTATAGTTGTATTGTAACCTAATTTGGTTTATATAAAAAATGTTGTACCAATATGGCTCTATTTTAATGAAGGATTAATATTATGTCGGCCCCGCGTTCGCAATATTGTTAATTTATTTAAAGTTATTTAGCAATTTATTCAAACAAAAATCACGATGGGTTTCAGCCTAAAATATTTTTGTTATATTTTTACACATGAATGTGCATTAAAATAATTAAAATTCCTAGTTTAAATATTCAAAATGGTGATTTAATTTTTTGTCGCGCTTGCCTGTATAAATTGTATTTGAGCTGTTTTGTCAGTCATAACTGAAAAACATAATAAAATTAGGAAATTCGATACTCCATACTTGTTGACTGAACAAAAGTAACTAAATGTAAAAAGTAACTAAATTAAAGTTATAATAATACTCACCGCACTACAGTTCAATGAAACATATTGCTTTTGGTGGAATACTTCAAATTGAAATAGGTGCTCACGATTGTAGTCATTTATACTTAGATGTACGATATACTTCGAAAAGTATATGTATAAATTAGTATAATCGTAAGTACCCTTTAAAGAATACATTGCAGACGCGCGCAACGCTATCGCTGCCAATTTGCCGTTCATAGGCTAGTTGTACTGTATTATATGTTACGTGTGATATGTCTTTGCGTTAGTCTTTCTTTAATAAATGATGCGCAAAAAGCAAGAATATTTTATAAATCAATTTTTTTTTCAATATTTTTTTATAAAAATCGTTATGTAGGTATGTCTGGCATGTCTTTCGTAATTCAAATATTTAACGCCGTCCCATATGCGATGGGAGCACTGTTTAGTATACTTACTGGAGAGAAATTCCTTAATAACTGATATCATTCTGACGTATGAAATGGAATTATATATGAAGTTAAAACATCGTCGCCTTTTTTGCATTGGAAGCAGTTGCATTTAATAGTTATTAAGGAACTTTCGCAGTATACTGTAATGACATCACACGTTACATTGCTCCAGTTTATATCGGAATGCAGCCATTGTTTGTAAGAAGCAAAAAGAAACCGATTGAGCGTTCAGAAAAATGTACTTGTTCAAGTGTTTTTTTTTACTTTTTAGAGTTTCCTAAGCTCTTTGAAATACCATTTAAAATCCATACAACTAGCCTATAGAATTAAATCGAATCTGGTTAGTTAGATTCCTTTATAGGTACTATATACATACATGAAGCATAGACGGTTACAAAATTTAAATCAATTCTAGAAGCATGAAATATGAAAACTTTCATAATTTACAAAACTATGGAGAACCTATTGAAGTACAAGTTATCAAATAATTCTTGATTTAATCGTGATTCAATGTACGAGAGGATACTAAAGTTCGTGATATGAAAATAGAAAAGGATGGAATAATTCACAAAATTATAATTATTGTGATTGTAGAGACATAATTATTGGGATTTGAAACACTAGAAATTCTTGAAATAAAAATTATGACATAAATAAAAATCCTAACGTGGAATGTATCACTTTTATACATAAAAGATAAATTGAAGTTCTTTTAAATATCTCCTATGATGTGATGCATAATTCAGACTTAGCGCAAAAGCGCTTTTTCTTCAAAATTTATTTCAAAATTGACTTATTTACTACATTTGGTAAAAACATGCATATTTTTTATAAAATTTGCAACAGATGTGTTAAGTTGATTATTGTTTTATGTTAATTTAAAATTAGTGTTAACCCTATTATTTTTATATTGTCTATTTTAGGCCGCTTTTGCGCTGACGCCCTGAGATTTGTTTGACTTTAAGTTACCCAATAATAGTGATTTTTGTGTCACGAATATGTATCCCTCATTATATATATTCTCAAATCGTTAAATTAACTTAATCATCATTAATATTTTACTTTAGTATGTACCTGGTTTATTATAAAATATATCAAATCAAACTGGTACCGAATAGTACAATGTATGCATTCGAATTTAATGAAATGAAATCGGTGTGTTCCGTGGACAATTAATTTTTGTGTATTTTTTTATTCTTTTAAGTTGGCTTGTTATTCGAATAAATATTTAATATTTTACTATAAATAGTCAACAACTATTTGTTGTTCTACCCGCGTTCATTCGTAAGTTTGCTGTCAGTCGACAACGTGAATCCAGAGACTATATTTTACTTTACTTATTAAAGATAATTATTTCAAAAATTTTTGATTCGATCTTACCTTTTGAGTCTAGCATCACGAATGTTAAATTTTATTAATTTGCAACATATCGATAATAGCCGATCGAAGACTTGCTTTTTTCATAATTCAGAATCACCAATAAACGTCCAAATACAAAATTATTCGATTTTTGAAAAACGGATGAATCAATCAGTTCAGCCTAAATCTTCGATATTTAAATTTTATTGACGTTGTCGGCTTAGAGTAACCATAGAGTAAGTAGAGCGCCGTGCAAAGGTCGTTGCTCATCTAACGATTCGGTACCCGTATCTCGCCACGCACATTCGAGGTTTCTACAATATGTACTTGTTGTTTCTAACACTTATCAATACCATGCTAGATCGATATGCGGATACGGAGTCGTTAGATGAGTGATGACTTGCTGGTCTCACTGCCACATAGAGATTACGGTAATAATCGGTTAATGTAAGGCTAGGAGCAGACCGCTGTCCCTGTGCTTCTTGTCAGTTGTGTCAGTAAACATGTGGAAATGCACCATGTCTTTTTATTTTTTAACCTATTTAATGAGTGGGTAAGTATATCACCTGTACATTGTACAACTAAAGTATCCTACTAATATTATAAACGCGAAAATTTGTAAGTATGGATGTTTTTTACTCTTTCACAAAAAAACTACTTGACGGATTTGGATAAAACTTTACAGTAACATAGGTTGTACACGATAACGATATATGTCAATTTAATCGGGAAAAATCTACCCTCTGAAGGCTATCTAATCCATTGGAGTTACACAAAGATAATGTACCGTAGAATTGTTTCTCAGGCAGTCCTAAATAAAAGTTGCAACAGTATATATCTTTTTATCGGGAAGCCACTGTGACCGAAATTGGGAACCATAAATTTAATTAAATCTGATTGCGTGACTCTACTGTAAATTAGTGGAATGGGTTAGTGGCCAACCCGTTTCAGAAATTTTTGCCTTTCAAAGGTCAGAAATTTTTGCCTTTCCATCATGGCTTAAAACTGCTATCTAACAAAAACCATGACCTAAGAAGATCGGATATGCTCATAAAATATTTACTAGTAGCAGTTAGCCACTCCGAACTACGGGATTGTAAATAAAAGCAAGTTACTGAGACGAATATATTTAACAGTATCACTCCATAACATTATCCTTCATATCGGTAACGATACAATTCTCGTAGTTCCACTTCGGGAACATTCTCTTGTACAGGTTGAGGAGAACTGTATCCTGCGACTTCAGTTGACCGTCGAAAACACACTTCATATGTCCATGAGTACCTGAAATAAAAAATAAAAATATGACTACGAAAATAAAATGTATCAATAGTTTAACCGAATTAGTCAATAACATAGATCAACAAAAATGTATGGTTCCCATGTTTATATGTATAAAGCCAATGCAACAATTTGAGCATTTTCACATTATGTTAAACGCTTCGTTTCACAATAATTAAGGAAATTTGTACTATGACCTTTACACAAGTATATAGGTGCACAGACCAGATGCTTTAGAGAAACAACCCAAGAATTCAGTTTGAGATGTGGGGAAAGCGTCAAAATACATTATAACTACCACACACCGTGACTGATGGATTAATAAAGTCAAATCATTTATTTTTCAACATTTCAATACACTTATGAACGTCATTATTTTGAAATCTACCACCACTGTTTCGGCAAGGTGCCATAATAGGGGGAGAAGAAACGGCGAAAGTAGAAGAATGGTGCTATCACATTATATCGCAGCGAAATGCCTTACTCCGGCGTGTTGCGGCCATCTTAATGAGACTCAACGAGTAGTGTCGAGACAGGAAACTATACACTGAGAAAGTTGGGATGTCCATACATACCGAGTACTCGGCCGAAGGCAGTTTCGCCTATTGGTTACGTGTTACGTCTAAGAGACACATGATCAAAGAAGTTAGGCAGGACGGTCATGTTTAGGAGGATGTAACCGCTAGTGGCAAAAATTTCATGAGCATCGACTTTAATCGGCACGTTATGCCATCAGTGTCAGTTGTTATTTTCACATGCCATTATGCCATTATGTCAAACATGTTTTCAGAAACAATTCAACACATATAATAATCGAAGTAGTAATAATAGTGTTAGTATTAGTAATATAGATGATAGTTAATACAGATTTTAATACAAAATACCTAGAGGTTCCTTGATGTGTCCAGTGCGACCATACTTCGTCCTGAGCTTGCAAGGTTTGAAGTATTGAACGTCTTCCCTATTGAAGAACATGAATCTTATCACGGCCGACTTCTTGTGCACCTGGAAAAATGTATTTGGTTATATACATACTATGATTTCTATGATCATGTTTTATAAATTAATATATTATTTATATGTTGTTCACCTTATATGGATGTCCAGATAATACTATTCTCTTGATTACTAATCTGTCCGGGTTACAAGACAACAGAACCCCTGATGCAACTAACTGCAGATTCGTGTTCCTTTTTTCCTGAAAACAAAAAAAAATATGTTTGACAGTTTTGAAATGAAAACATTTCAAAAGTCCAAATGGGGCCCTAGAACTGTATTTCTACTTAAATACCAACATATGTACAATTACTATAATGTATATGTCATTCTACCAGTAAATAAATTATATATACTTAATTTGTGGGAGATCATAATAAAAAAAATCCAAAATGAAAGGCACTAACTTATTTAATATAAAAAAAGTAACAAAAAAAAAAACAATTATATCACATAGTATCTTTATATGTGTATCTTCTCAAGTTCACCAAAATTTCATACAAAACTAAAATAAATCTTACCTTAAAACAAAGAACTGTAGATGGACTAAATTGAATGGGTGCATAAAATGATGCCACACATGTTGATGCAGGCTGGAAGAAACGCTCATACTGCAACAATAAAAGGATATTTCTTAATAAATAATATTAATAAATATCTCTGGACAACTCACACACGGCCATCTGAACCCAAACTAAGCGTTAGCTTGTACTATAGTGATCAGATAACTGATAAACATACATATATACTTTTAAATACATACTGTTTCTTATTAAATGATGACATTTAATGTAATTCATTCATCATTACCGCAACCCATAAATGTCCCACCTCTGGGCTCAGTTCTCTTGTTACAATGTGATTAAAATAGGCCACAGTTGCATTTCATAGCCTATAGTATCCTGGCCAAGGATAAATTGGTGGACTTCACACACTTTTGAGAACTTTATGAAGAAGTTTCAGAAGAGAACTTTATGAGGAAGTCTCAGGATTCCTCATTATGTTCCCAGTTTTTCACACTAAGTGTTAATTAACTTCTAATATGCACATAACTTTGAAATCACAGGATCCAATCCCAGGACATCCCGTTTGAGAGATCAATATTGAAACCTGTTGCTGCTCTGCGGCTACCATAGCATAGCTACTTAGAATATATAAAATGCTGTTTAAAATAAACCAAACTGTAAAATTGCTACTTCAATAAAACCTATTCATTAGTATTACTTAGGTGTTACCTTGTGTTTACTTCCATTAGTATGTTGGCTAAAGATTGGATTAACGATAAACCTCCTATATCCAACTTGAAAGATAAGCCGTTCTTTGCTTTTGATGGGCTCATCGCTTGCACCAGTACGTTTTAACACAACATTCATTAATGACATCTTGTGCTCATGAGGCAGTAGACCAAATATTGATAGAGGGTTTTTGCCATTTGCTGCATTAAACACCTTCCATAGATCTTGCCGGATACCTTGAATGTGGATTGTAATGTAGAATCCATGCTGAAAATGAACACAGAATGGAATAAGTAAAGCAAAACATTTAAGTTATGTAACTAAAGTTATAACATTATATGTGTGTCATAATACTTAAAACTTTTACCATATTGATAAGACTGTCTTCAAGCTCCTTAAATACTCTCCTCCTTGTGCGATCATAATTCTCAAATTGGAATATTCTCGCATAATCGGCCGGTAAGTTTTCTTTGGGATCCCAAGTAGAAGTTCTGAATGACTCCAGTCCTCTGTACCGCATAAACCTTTCCCTAGCAGGTACATCCTGAGGTGTATCCACTTCATCTGGAAACTGCTGGTCATCACGAGCAGCTGCTAACTTCTGTAGCATTTCATGTTCTTCAGCTGCATCAATCGTAGCATCATATTTATCATCAGTTGGACCAACTTCTGATTCTGTTACTGAGGCAAAATCATCATCCTGGCCATCTGCTTCATTATCTGAGTTATCCTCTTCACAGGACATAAACTCTTCATCCTCATTAATGTCTTCATCATGACTATCTTCAGAACCATCATCTTCAGCATCAGATTCTACAATCCATGCTGCTTGGTAATCGGACCATCCTTTTGGAACCTTCTTAACTTTTTTCTTGGTTTCTAAATTTGACTGTCTTATCTCCTCATCTGTAGGCCAAGTCTGTTCAGCATCCATAGGATCAGGTACATTCTCAGTTTGAAGGCTCTCTTGCTTAGATGGATCAGCAGTTTGCAACACAGATACTTTTGTAGTTTCAGCATCCATTATATCTGTTTTAGTGGTTTCTTTTCCCAAAATTAAAGGATGTGGGTCATCTAATGCATCAATTCTAGCCATTTGGAAATCTCCAAGTCCAGTTATATGTACCAATCCATTCACATTTAAAGGCATGCCTCTTAAGTAACCACTAACTTTTAGAGTTCCACTATCACCTTCAGCATCAGGTATGTATTCTATTTCTTCAGCTAACATATACGGTCTCTTTTCTCTGTGGTGAATAATGCTGCGTTTCTGACTTCCTATCCTTCTCAACAAATTTAGGCCATCAGAGCATTTATCCAGCTGCATTACTTTTTCTTCTGGAAGCCATTTCGATACTAGTTTCTGAACATTTTGTTTTTCACTAGTTCTTTTCTTGGGATGAACCCCTTCAATATCCATGGCAACTACAACAGGAGTTGGCATACCCTGTGCCATTGCCAAAGCTAAAACTCTTTCACCCCATTCATCTACTGGTTCATCTAGAGCAGAGCTAACAAATAGTGCTGTGTTAGCAATTTTAAGTGCATCAAGAACAGCTAAGTCATTATTAACCTCCGGACATATGAAAGAAAAGCGTTGTTTGAAATTTGGTAAGCTGAAAAAAGAAAAATTTTATAAAAGTATGAAATGTAAAATTTTTTAACAATAGTACTATTCCTTTTACTTTGAAGTGTAACTTATCTGTGTCATATATTTTGTTATTAATATTTGAAATAAACATGTAAAATTTTGGTCATAAAAATCCTATTACTACCTTCTTTCATCTACCTTTAACTATGTCACTTTTTAAACAAATTTATGATACCAAATATAATAATGATTCGTGACTATGATCGCATAAGACATTTGTTACAATAACCGTGTTAACATGATTAGTTTGGTCAAAGAATTGTATAGTAATAAATTGGTGCTATAATAAATTTAAAAAGTACCTTATATGCAAAACACCATTTGCAGATTGGGTGACAACGGCGCCCTCGTAGCAGGTCTTCAATATAACAAGAGCCGATTGAACATCCAGTTGTGCGTTCAAAGGAACAACACATACGAGAAATGGGGGGTTCCGTGTGCCTCCGAGGGCACGTTTTTTCGACAACACCTCCTCCCGTTTATTTTTCCGAATTTGTAATGCTTGATGACGGCGCTCGTCCTTTTTAAGTATGTGGCGATTGCGTCGGACAATTTCCTTAACATTTACTTTACCTAAAACCAGAATCATATTACCAAATCCATAGGAGACCCATTAGGAAAATATATTTTCAAAACAACATAGAACTAACCTTTCGCTGCTGTTGATATTCCACGCTTCGATCTGTGGCGAGATTTGTGAGCCTTATTGCTTTGTTTCAGGGTACCAGCTCGATGTGCCTGTTGCATTTTTAATTAACTTTTCTGAGTTTCAAGGGTTTGTTTACAATGGAAGTTATCACATACAATAGCATGAAATCACATTATATTGTAAAATCAACATCGATTCACCGCATGCAGCATGGGTTTATTGATGTCTGTCACTCAATCAGACAAAGACAGACAGTGAATGCAGTTGACTGACATTGACAGAACATTAATGACAATGACAAGATCGAAAAAAGTGCATCTGATAGATTGTGTAATAGATGTAGACAATGATTGTGTGCTGTAGGTAGTTCTGGAAAACGAGTGAGGGGTTTACAAACTATTATCTATCTCTTTCCATCTTGTGTATTTCTCGTACTGTCTCGTTCTCGCGGCCAAATTATGGCACGGGCGAGACGGGTTCATAATTGTCAATATACAACATAGGAATATTTATAAGAACGGATTGGAATTAAATGATGGACATGACGCGGGCGGACCCTGGTACCTACATTATAAAACTTCAATAACATAATTCATCTTACAATTAACTAACGCCATCTCTTATTGAATACCGAAACTATGGCGATAATTAATACTCTTCTATGATTGGCAAAGGATACTCACATAAACAGCCGCTCCCGGGCTCCGGCGGTCAGGGATCCGTCTTCCATTGTAGGGGTTGTACCAGGAGTATGTGACCAGGTCGCTGGCCACGTCTTTAGACATATTGAGGCGACCGGACACCCACACGTGCTCCACCGCTGGAGTTGTTATAGAGATTGTACGATATAATAGACACCACTAATGACAGTATATTTGTAAATTGACATTTTCAAGCATACAGTTTATGACTTTAACAGGTGTGAAGTCTCAAATTGTTTGTAAATGTTTAATAAAAAATAAAAAAAATCGTTATATTAATTTCCCCTTGATCCTCGTATTTGATGCCCGGAGTTTATAGAATAAAAAATAATAATACATCATTAATATTCTATGATCTCTTTCAAATTTTTTATACATAAATTTCTTGGACATGAGTTTAATTGAATGTAACAAAGATCTTAATTCCCCTTGGAGGTTTCTTTTCGCTTATACTCAATATAGGGATGTTTTGAAATAATTTCATAGTTTAGTCTTTTGAATAATGTTCGTAAAAACCAACTCTTTCTCTGTCTCGATTTTATCGTGGCCAACAAATACTTTTGATTGTACTCTCATATTCAGATCGGCTTATTCAAGACTCCTGGTTACCTTGACCGTAGACAAAAAGAAAAATAAAATCAGAAACACATCACTTATTTCTGAACTGTTATATCCATACTAATAAAATAGATAAGATTTATATTTTTGTATGTTTGTAATGAATAAACTCAAAAACTGTTGATCCAATTTCAAAAATTCTTTTACCATTAGAATGTTACATTATCACTGAGTGACATTGGTTATATAAATATATATAGGAAGAAAATAGTATAATATATAAAGATAATAAAATGATGAACCGACGGGCGCTCGGGTGGCGGGCGCGTGGTAAGTGGAGTGCGGGGCATATGAAAATGTATTAAATTAACCGTATCATACATTCGCAAGTTATTCACATATGGCATAGAGCAGCATTTTGACCACCATCCACTACTACGAGCACGCGGACGAATTCGCGGGCAAAAGCTATTATTAAATAACGCTCCTTCTGATGCACAAGTTACAGGCCTCATACAATATAGTTACTGTAACGAGCGAACCCTAGCTAAAGGGGCACCGTCGACGTCAAACTCACGCAACTCCTTATTCTCCGCCATCACCAGCAGCAGCTGTATCATGACGTCACTGCTGTCAACGCTGGCGAGGCTGCCGTTCAGTGCCTGGCAGTTGTCAAACGCGTGCTGCCAGTACAGCAGCTGGCGGACCAGGACGTAGTAATAGTTGTCGTCGCTAGGCGGCGCTACTGTTGTTTGGACGGTTGCTCCTGAATGATAAAAAAGCAATTAAAATTAGTATGCGCGTGAGAACCGAACCCATGGCTTCCATTCGAAAGTTCAACATTCAAACTGTTATGTTATCACTGTTAAACTATACTAGCTTTTCCCGCGACTACTACTAGCTCTTCAATCCCCCTTCAAATCCCTATTAAACATCCTGCCTTGACCCCCTCTCAGTCCCTCCCTCCACTACACCCCCTCACAATCAACATCACATCTAAACCATACTAAGTGTCATGTTCATATCCATGATAATGAAGAACTTCCAACCCCTCTTTCAACCCCATAAAGTTTTTTTTTCACAAAAAAATGTAGCCTATGTTACTCCTCAAGTTCTGTTCTACCGCTGTACATAGCCTATGTTACTCCTCAAGTTCTGTTCTACCGCTGTACATGGCCTATGTTACTCCTCAAGTTCTGTTCTACCGCTGTACATGGCCTATGTTACTCCTCAAGTTCTGTTCTACCGCTGT
>DWJZ01001026.1:0-26040 GCA_018249125.1 Asbolis capucinus | reverse complement strand
CTTCTATCACTATGTCAATAGACCTAAAACCTCGTGGTCCATCTTCTATCACTATGTCAATAGACCTAAAACCTCGTGGTCCATCCTTCTATCACTATGTCAATAGACCTAAAACCTCGTGGTCCATCTTCTATCACTATGTCAATAGACCTAAAACCTCGTGGTCCATTCTTCTATCACTATGTCAATAGACCTAAAACCTCGTGGTCCATTCTTCTATTACTATGTCATGTTTCTTATCACGGAAAATTTATCAAGAAAAAGCACGATATTTCCCATTGGGAATTTAATTATTAACATATTTTAGGTCTAAAAACCTATTGTTTCTTGTTAATCTGTCTCTTCCTTCTCTAAATTTCTTTGCAGGTTAAGTTAAATTGAAACATTCACGCCAACCCACGCCGGCCAACCATCGTGGCACTGAGCGGGAAAAGTTACTGCTGTCGGCCGTCGATCGCCGGGCGGCGCCACTGAGCAGTTCAAGACTGACTCCCGCGCGCGTGCCATCAAATTAGGTGTGCTTTTCAGTGTTGCCAGCTCTCTTGGTTTTCCCTAATGTCTCCTGATCTTCTGATTTTCTATTGTGATCTGTTTTTTTAACAAAACACTTTTTTAATGTATGCAATTTGCATTTGTATTTTTATCATTTAAAAAATACCGTCCACAAATGATTTTCACAAGAAATAAAATTAAGTTAAATAATTAGTAGCCATGCTATAAGGGAGAACTAATAGAACTCAATAAGAGCGGGAAATTAAAAACATATCATAATTAAACAGTAATGAAATATATAAATTAGTTAACTATTTCTTAAAATCTCCTGTTTTTTTTTGTAATCCATTTTATACATGTACTGTTTTATATCAGAACCGCCTCCTATTTTTTGTAAATCGGTCCTGGCAACACTGGTGCTTTCTAAAATATTCAAATTACAGACCTATACCTGTTTCCATAATTAAGGATCCATCTGATTTATAGAACAGCCTTGAAGCAGTATACATATAACATACACCAATATAGTATATATATTTAACTTTTTCTACAATCAATAAAATATTATTTTCAAAATCGCTTAGTAGACTGCGTTGCTGTGCGAGTGAGAGGGAATGACAAAATAACGAGACGACTGCTAATTCTTTAATAGACCGCATGTAGTTCGAATACTGTATTCTGATTTTTCGACGAATAATTTAGATATTTTTTTTCATTGTTTGTTCAAAATTATAAATTCTGTATAAATAATATGTCAGGCCCCACACTTAGTGTAAATTCCATTTGGAATTTTTTCCATTCATAAAATTTCTGATCGAATTTGCACCATATGCACTGCACCTTTTGACACATTTATTACTCTCCTAAACATAAACCATTTCAGCCTAAGCGCACAAAAAGAAAATAAACGTCAAAAAGCTTTACATCTTGAGCTTAAAGCCCAATAATGGTACTGACCATCCACGCTCCTCTCGTACTAATGCCAAGGCTGACAACATAATAAATGTGCCATAATCATACATATATATAACCAAACTTGTTATATAATTATACAGTTGCCAGTTTTACGAGAGCGTCTTTAATTCGATAATTGTTCTCTTATTGAATTTTAGGGTTCCGTATGAGTTTGAATCTGACTTCTAAACCTGAGGTCGGGGGTTTGATTTCCATCCAGATTTTTTTTATGACGTACTAGAATTTTTGATTTTGTCTGAGTGTAAACAAAATATACAACTATTTATCTTCAAATATAATAGAACTGTAAACAGATCGATTCCTGATAAGAAAAAAATAATAATAATTCGGGAGATCTACCTAAGGCAAACGAGGCCAAAGTTTGTGTTGTTCGTCTTTCACACGAAAAGTACTGGATGGATCCTGACGAAACTTTTTCTGTTAAAGGACATGCCAGTTGATCTAGAAGTTAGCGAACCTGACTGCTACACTGAAGTCGTGGATTTGATTCCCACCCAAGTCAAACATTTCTGTGATGAGCAGGAATATTTTTCCTGTGTGTCTGGGTGTAAAAAATATTTATTTAAGTATGTATTTAAAAATATATTTATATCAGTTTTCTGATCACCATAGTACAAGCTAATGCTAAGTTTGGGGTCAGATCGCCGTGTGTAAATTGTTCAAAGATATTTATTAATATATATATACACATATATATATATATATATATATATTAGTTTTCAGCAACATATAAACTTCAATTTATGTTTGACATCTTAATATCTGAAGTGGAACTTCAGCAGTTCAACTAAACAAGGAGACTATATATTATCCCGGAAAATAAATCGAATTTTCCTTTATCCGAAGCAAGGGCAGTTACTAGTTCAAAATATTTTTTATAGAATAGGGGCTGTCCATTAATTTCCTAATATTTCCAGCAAGTTTTACCCCCTAAGTGAAACGTTGCGGGGCTTTGTACTTTGTATTTTTTTAACATACTAAGTATATGTACATATATATAAAAAATGCTCATCTTTAAAAACTTCATCCTATCTTAAGATTACCTTCTGAAATAACACAGAGTACTTTTTACCAACACACCACGCGGGCAAAGCCACGGTTGGACCTTAGTGATATTTCAAACCACTCTCTAGGATACAGGTCATTACAGAAACCGCTATAATACAATAGAATACGATACGATACGATACAATATTCTTTATTCTGTACGTACGAGTACAACGAGAAACAGTACATAACCTTTGGGTAATCTGTAAGGAGTCAAAAAGGGGGGCTAGGGTGTACACTATGTATGTAAATATATGTAGAGTGTGCTTGTAATTATGTGTATCTGCTTCAGCCAATACTAAAATATATATATACATATATTGCACCTAGTTCCTTCGGCGTTACGGAGGCCATGTTGTCAATGCAGCTACTTCCAGCTGATTCTGTATTTACTTTTGTTTCAACGGCTATTTGTTTCTTTCATTAGAACGACTAGTAATGATAATAATAATTAAAATATAAATCATAATTCAGTATTGTTTCAATCGTGAACACACTGTAATTTCTCTAATTAAAATAAATAATTTAGTTTACAGAACCCTTGGTATATGGCTACGACTCACACTTGTCCGTTTCTTATACAAGTAATAAGTTTTATATTATTTTTATTTGATAGTAAAGGAATATGTCGCATGGCTCTAAAATAACTTTATTAATGTACGAGCTACAAGATAATTTTTATATAATATAAAATACTGGCATATTTTATATATGCTACACGTTTTATATTCAGACTAGCTTCCGCTCACGAGTTCCCCCGCGTGGAAAGTTACTTTGGGCTAACGCTAACTTTAATCTGCGACTTCGTTTCTATCATATATGATTTTTGCGAAACTAACCGTTTAAGCAGCGGAAGCTTGCAATAGGAAAAAAATCCCTCAATTTTGAAACATTCTTCATTGGTGATCGACTCGTATTGGTCTTGGCGTGATTATACGTATGAATATAGCCTTCCTCAATAAATGGGCCCTCTAACTCTGAAAGAAAATTTCAAATCGGACCAGTAGTTCCTGAGCACGGTGCGTCCTGGCGGACAGACAAACTCTTCAGCTTTGAAATGTTACTATACATTATTATTACAAGCTTTTATTTAACTTGCAGTGTATATTTGTATATTAGTATCTTAGTATATGTGTGTCTCGCAAGCTCAATTAGACCCACTTCCTCTTACACTACAGAGCTTGAATTTTGCTGAAGTTTTGCATAAAGCATGACCTGACACTAGGTTCAGGATTAGCTCCAGACAAGGGAACTCCTCGACAGTTAACAGTACAGTTACGAAATTTGGTGTGTTTCTTTGTGTTATAGATCTATGGTTAAATTTTTTAAATATTTTTAATAAACCTTGTTTCTATCCTATGAAAGCGCGTGAGCGGGAGAGGCTGTCGTGGTTCTCGCTCTATCTCTTCGTATCACTTTTACAATAACAGACATCCGTCATCATTGCAGTCCTGTTTCCCGGCCTCGGGCCTCTCGTAACGTAAGGGGTATAGGCCATAGTCTACTACGCTGGCCAATTGCGTATAGGTATACGTCACACAACTTCGAGAACTTCTTCCTGAGAGTCCTCGCAAGTGGTAAATAACTGGTAACATGCACAAAGCGTAGCACGGCGTGCGCCGGGTCTGCACCCGGTACCTGCACCCGGCGCCTGCACCCGGCACCTGCACCCGGCACCTGCACCCGGCACCTGCACCCGGCACCTGCACCCGGTACCTGCACCCGGCGCCTGCACCCGGCACCTGCACCCGGCACCTACACCTCGTGGAGAGACCAGCTTTCAAACTGTGAGGCCATCACTGCTTATCCTTACTATCGTACTAATATTAAAATTGCCAAAGTCATTCTGTCCGTGGGCCTCTGACCTGAATAGAACTGAAGATAAAACATAGGCTACATTTTATCGGGAATTAAGGCTTGAAGGAATTAAAGTAGAAGATATTTCCGTAGAACACCATGAAATAAGAATTGAGAGAAAATGTTTGTATGTTGATAAAAAGCAGCGTATATATTGAAATTAAATGAAAACTGTTTATTTCGTCTTAGGAAACAAAAGCTCACGTAACGAAAGTCAAAATTTTACAAAACAAAGTAGGGACTTACTTGAGTTATAAATTTACTAACAAAATATTTAAAAAAATATATTTAAATGAATTGTTTGATAAAGCCTAAAGTCTCGATAGACAATACCTGTCTGTCATCGCCTTTATAAATAATACAAACTTAAGACTGTATGCTTGTGTAAGCCGGAAGGAAAAAAATACCGGCGGAAAAAAACTCCCGGTACTGTTATTAGTTACTTGTTATTAAACAAGATTAAAATGTATTACAATAGTTTATTACTAGCTCGATTGGAAGTGGGAGCAGAGCGAATCATTTCCATGCATCCTTGTCATTTAGTTATTCCAGATAGATATAGATATTACGTTATCCCAGACCATAATATATGTATGTACATCTGTGTCAAATTTCATTAAGATCCTTCAGCAGTTTGTACGAGGACGTGTAACAAACATGCACCCTCACAAATGTTCGCGTTTATAACATGAGTAGGATTCGTTTCAGTAGTCAGTGTTTGGATGCATTAGCATATTAAATAACTGACCTTTTAGTAACGTTCCAAAAATAAATATTTATATATGTATAGGTGACCTATAGCCCCGACCGTTAGTTTTATAAACTAAGTATTTATCTGCAGACTTGATTAAAAAAAATGGACTAATCTATACTAATAATAAAACTGTGTGTAATTCTGTACATTAAGTACATATTTTTTGAAAATGTTGATGCAGGAAGGCTTTGTTATTAATGTAGAGATCAAAATATATTTTTTTGAATTAGTTGTATGTCTGTCTGTTCGTATTTCACGCAAAAACCACTGGACAGATTGAAATGAACTTGGCATAGGCGTAGTTTCAAACCCGAGAACGGTTATAGGATATGTTTTATCCCAGGAAATGGCTTAGTTCCTACAGTATAACAGGTTAAAATTTGTGTGGCAATTCCGAAACATTGTCACATGACTGTGACAATTAGACATATGGTGTCGCGGATTTATTTATAGATATTGATGTCCTCTATAAAACTGTAGTCCGCGGCGTACGCGACATATTTTTTTATACGTTGGGTTACATTATCAAAGTTTTTATACGGACCCCAAAATTTATCAAAATATTTTATAGCCTATATTCACCAGGGATATTGTAGGATTGTAATGGTAAAATAATTTTTCAAATCGACTTCTTCTTCTAAAGAAAATAAATCTTTACTCTTTATAGTATCAGGATATATTATATGAAATTGACGTCAATCCAATAGCCCGTTACTGAGCATGGGTCTGAGCTTGTAGAGTCCACCAGCTCGAGTCCTTTTTTTTCAAAAATAAGTGGGGTATAGACCACCACGCTTGTTAGGCGCGCTCGACCAGATCTGACTTTGGTAATGTTGTTGGTGGACTTCACACACCTTTCAGAACTCTATGCAGATCCCTCAGGAGTGCAGACTTCGTCACGATGTCTCCCTTCACAGCAGAAGAGATAACCAACTTTTATAATATTAGTGGCAATCTTTTGTGTACATTTTATTGGTATCCACATAAATCTAACCGAACTCGGCAACAGGTCATTAAAAAAAGATTAATTATAAAATGATACCTTCTGAGACTCGAACCTTGAACTATCGGTTTGGTCCAGTTTCAGCATCGCTACACTATATGTATATTTGCATATGAATATGTATATTTGGACTATTAAGAACGATAACATGGTATTTATATTAATTGATTTTGATATTTTTGATGACTTTTATATTTAATTGACGTTTTTATGGGAAGTTTAGTTCTGTTAAAATTGGTAAGCAACAGTTTGAATGACATTTTGATTAACTTGATATTTTTGTTTAAACTCAAAAACATAGTAATTTTAGTATATGTGAGGCACTTAATGAAGATTGACAAATATGATATACTAATTAAAATGGTCAGGGAATGAGTATTTTTTATCGTTATATGGAGTGGATGAAATATGTGGTTTTAACGTAAACCAACCAAGTTGTCCTTACTTCTATATTGCAGGGAGTTTATCTTTACAAAGACTGCATTTAAAACAAATATGCTAAATGATGAAAGTAATTGAGTCCAATGTTTAAGTGATAAAAGAAATGATTAAATGCAATAATTATTGTGATCCCACTAATATTATAAATGTGAAAATGTTTGGATGATTGTTGTTGTTTCATTTGCTACCCGTTGAACGGATCGACGCGGTATTTGGCATACTTTTCTGTGACGAGCAGGAATGTTTGTTCAATGTGTCTGGCTGTAATATCGGCGAACACCACTGAACCGCCGGTGTACCCACGGCTCTCAAGGAGAACCCTTTTATATAATACTAGAAATTGCCTTCGCTTCGCTTCGGAAGAATTGCCAGAGTTGCCATACTAACTTTAGCCTATTATCCCACGGGAACAAATCGATTTTTTGGGATAAAAAGTATCCTATAACCATTGTCCTTACCTAATCCATAAACATGATAAATTTCATATGAATTCGTCCAGTGATTTCGGAGTTGCCATACTAACTTTAAGTTGTTATCCTGTGGGAACTAAGCTATTTTCTGGGATAGAACATATCCTATAATCAATCTCGGGTTTTAAACCAGGACTATGCCAAGTTTTATCTAAATCTGTCCAGTGATTTAAGCGTGAAGCTCGAATAGATAGAATGTTTTGGTCTCTATATCGATAACACAGCCTCCCTGCATCAACATTTTTCAAAAAATACTGAATGTACAGAATTGACCGTTACAGTTTTATTATTATTAGGTATGGATTTTTGGTAGAATACTAACAATGCTTTTCAATGTTCTAAATAAAGCGCCGATCTGATTTTACTTCCAGATTATTGGAACAGGCTCATCAAAACCTGATGTATAAAGTTCATCGAGAGATATATCGAAGAATCCAAATATAATATGCAAAGCAGAGAGACTCATCGCACTATATAAATGTGCGAAATTGATATTCCTATCACAGTTGTCGGTACGTCCTCGGTCCTCACGCACCAGCCCCAAAAACACATTATCAAAATGAAATTCGTGAGTATCACAAATTAAAAATTTCCTGAAATAACAATCTGTCAATAATCTAATTCAATCAATTCAATTTTATCACTTCCCCTCTCAGTATTTAGATTTTTACATGAACAGAAACCATGTCCTTAAGAGGTAGAGTATATCAGTAAATGTTATAGTAAAGGATACCACAGGGCAGCGTATTAGCACCTTCCTTCGAGTTTCCTAGAAATTAGATTGATATTTTTAAATTCCAATAACATTCGGTCATGCTAAGCGACAATAATTATATGACAATTAATCGTTGTTAAATTTTTGAATCCTATTAGTAATACATAGGGTAGCTTCGGTAATTTTACTGTCTTCTTTGTTTTTACTTAGAATAAGTTAATGCTCGACATCGATCCCACCTGATGGAAAGCGGCGATAATATGTATATATCTAAGGAAACGGCTTCTTTGTCTACGGCATACAAATAAAGATGATATTACATCTTTATTTTCATTTGATCTGTGATATGCAGTCCTCATAGCACTGATAGATGATAAAACTAATATTATTTGCGTTTTTAAATTTTACAGAATTGTTTTACATGTTGCAACATCTCAATTGGTTGATGACCGTGATTCAACGTGATTTGGCCCGAAACCAAAACTATCTTAATCATAGTCATAGTAATTTCGTAAAAGCTATCGCTATTAAAACACAAGACGTACTTGTGCATACAATAGAACACGACATATTTTAAAGTTGGCTACGTCACAAATTCCTTTAAGCGTATTAATAATATTCATGAGTGCGGTTCAAAATCAGTCTTTAGTAATCTATTGGCATTCTTAAGGAAATAAATAATGGATGAAGACGTTATAAGGAATGTTAAATAAGTAATTTAGATCTTTTCCTGTTTGCCATGGAATAAAATAAAAAAATATATGAATTGATTCTTTTTTGTATAATATGCATTTAATTATTTATTTTGGGTTATTTAACAAGGAATACCCGAACATGTGGACCGGAAGTATTCAACTAAAATAATTACGGCTTATTTATGTTTTCAGTATCTATAATTGATGTAATTATTCCAGTATTTTATTTGGTTTGTTTATTTATAGCTGAAGTATACCCACAATAAAAGTACATGATAAACTACGTTTTAAATAAAAAATAAGTGCTATTAGGTTTGCCTTCTATAATTTTTTTTTAAATTTTAATCCACTAAGTTTATTTCGTTCTAATAAATAAAAAATTATGTCCGAATATGAGCGACAATTGAAATGTGTATATAATATTTTAATAACATTTTAAGACTATTGTTGAAAATGTTTAAAATGAATGAGTCATAATAGAACAGGCCTCGACACTAATCAATCTTTCGCCACGGTGTGGACAAACACTCTCTCCTCGCGGAAGGTGCGGCAACACTTTCCTAACCACCCGTCTTATGATGGCTTTGTCTACCACGTCTAGATAATTGATACACATTAATTCAGAATTCTTTCAAAATTTTAGGAAGCATTTTAATGTCGGCCACATTTGTGGAGCCTACGAATCTGTGTTAATTCAATCAATATTTGATTTTTTAGATGTAGATATCGCGTTTGAGATGTTGGATACTTCTTCCATTTTTATGTTTTTAATATGTATTCCTTCAGCAAGTGATAGTCATTTAGTAATACGCATACAATTGTATATTCGAACCTGTCCCGACCTAGACTATTGTCCGAACCATTAGGGTACTGTTGTATTATGTATCTCTTAATATGACCTATCGATTGATTGTCACTAGCTACGGCGAAGGAAAACATTACGATTTCTCCATAATTTTGTCTGAAGTCCACTAAATGCCATTCTGCCAGCGTAGTGGACTATGGCCTGTACCCTCACATTGGGGCACGAACGTTCCTTTACACACCATGTTCTGTAATTTCTTTTTCTCATCATTTAAGTTCTTTTTTCATTCGTTTAAGTTCTTTTTTATAATAATTTTGTGGACTCTTTTCCAGTTCCTTGTTCTCGCTCTCGCCGTCGCAGTGGCCGCCGCTGTCCCAGTCGACCCCAAGGATGCTGAAATCCTTACCTACCAAAGTGACAACATTGGAGTCGAAGGATTCAACTACAAGTTGGTGTTCTATCTGATGCTCACAAACATAGCTCACAAACAAAACTTATCCAATAGCTTCCCATGTGATCCAAACTTTCTTTTGGCAAGTTGGATGGTCAATAACACTATGACCAGAGGATAAATGTTTATCTGTCACTTAAATGCCCATACCGGGAACCGAAATCGCTTTGGTGTCATACACAGGGCCACATATCGGGTTCAATTGTGTTTTCAAACCATCAACAATCAAATACATACATATAAAATTTGAACCAAATTGGTCCAGCCGCTAAGCAGCAGTTAGGGATCAAACAGACGTAGAGAAGAATGATATAATTATTAAGATATTTTCGTCACTTTTTGAGCCGACTGCGTCAGAAGGAGCGTAATGTATTTCATGTGTATGTATGTCCATTTCTTTGCTCGCCCTATAGCCCAAACGGCTGGACAGATTTTGATATATGATATGTCAGAATTCTGGAAGTGACATAGGCCATATAAATTATCTAAATGGCGTCCGTAATCGAAAAAAAAGGTTAGGATTGATTTTTTTCCTTACCTAAGCAATACGGGTATCTAATGAAAGATCGTGTAAAGACCATTTTAATAATGTAACACAAATTGTCAAAAAGCGTGCCAATTGTTTAGTGGTTAGTTGTCGCAGTCGTGCCGCAGTTTTAAATATATAATCTAACATAATTTTACCGTTGCCAGGGTCGAGACCAGCGACGGAAAGAGCTTCGCGGAGTCCGGAGTCCTGAAGAACATTGGAACTGAGAACGAAGCTATGGAGGTCCGTGGATCTTTCTCCTACACCGGCACTGACGGCATCATCTACACTGTCACCTACATCGCCAACGAGAACGGCTTCCAGCCCCAGGGTGCCCATCTGCCCGTCCCCCCTTCTTAAGAAGGGAACTACTCTAGGCTAAATCAATCGCCTTGTCACTTGACTGTTGTCTCTCGGACCCAATCTTGTTAGATAGTGTAGTAAATGTATGTTTTTTTGATTCCAAATTATTTTGTCATTCAATATTCCTGTCCTTCTGTTCTCATTCAATATATTTTTTATGCAAGATACTCTGTTGCTGAAATCTGTTGGACTTGCTGTGAAGATGGCACCTTAAATACTGTCAAAAACTATAGGAAGACTCACGAATTATCATCGTAATCCATGACTGTCTCACTGGGCTTGGGTCTTCACTGAAAATGTGAGGAGTACAGGCTGTAGTCCACGGCCAAGTGCGGATTGTTACTCTTCACACAACTTCCAGAACATTTTTATAATGTGATAATTGGGCAAGCGAGCAGTCGGGTCACTTGACAGTAAGTGATCACCGCCGCCCGCGCACATTAATAACACCAGGCTGCGGTGTTGCTAACGCGGTGCCTGCCAGGACGGAAGTAATAGACCCGCATACGCGGGGAAGAGAGAGAAGAGAGGGACAGGAAAGCTTCCGCTTCCGCAATGTACCCATTGACAAAGCAACTGAGATCGATAATGACAGCAACTGACTTCAGATACACCAACAACATACCACTTCAGGACAGAAGACAAAAGAAGAAAGGGGGGATGATGCATGAATGACGGGCAGAAAAAGAGGAGAATACTTTATAAGGAATTCTCAGGAGTGCAGGTTTCTATGTTATAAGAGGTGCACGGAGGATTTGAACCTACGACCTTCGTTGGAAAGGCCAACGTGCAAACTAACGGGGTATCACTTCTATAAATATATGCTTAGGAATATGACTCAGGTAATTATCAGTGTAGTTTTTTAAAACTACATTACCAATCTATATTAATATTATAAAGCTGAAGAGTTTGTTTGTTTGCTTGAACGCGCTAATGACAGAAACTACTGGTCCGATTTTAAAAAATCTTTCGGTTTTAAATAGTCCATTTATCGAGGAAGGCTATGTATAGGCTATATATCATCACGTTAAGACCAATAGGAGCGGACCATCAATGAAGAGTGTTTTAAAATCAGGCTTCTTTTCCTGTTGAGAGTGTCCGTTGCGTGCGCTGCGTAAACGGTTAAAGTTCCGCAAAAATCATGTATGTAAAATACGACAAACGAATTTGACAAATGTATGACAAACGAGTTAAAGTTAGCGTCAGCCCAAAGTAACTATTCCACGTGGACGAATTCGCGGGCGGAAGCTAATGTGTACATATAGTATGTAGATCTATATAGATATGTTTAAAAGAAAAAGGTATGATCCACATCCAATCTCCACAAATTTTCTCCATTGACCGCCTGCAGGCTGTAACAGCGCGGACGGACGGCCATAAGACTACGTGTGATACCCAACTATACACAGATCTACTAATTATATCCAATTTCTTTTTTGTTCCGTGTTCCAAGTCAAATGTATTCCTACATGAAAAGAAAGGCGAAATAAAGACGCTGTTTCCAGACAGTGAAGATAAGACAAAACCCATTCAGGTAAAGGCTTTTAGGGAACCGCTGCAATCCATTAGTGTACCTCGGAGGTGCTCGAGGTACTCGCTAGATCAAAGTTAATCAAACATCACAAAGGACCGAAAAAGAGTCCATTGTGGCAAATAGTCCTGCGCGGTCTGAACGGAGTTTGCTCCACCTTCCAAATACACTGTTTCTGGGCTGTTCACTTCGTCTGCGTACTAGTTTAATTCGTTATTTTACTACACGTAAATTCGGTCAAAATTATTAACAAGCTGGGTGACCGCTACTGACAAAAATTTCATGAATGCTTCCGTGCTCCGGAGAGCACGTGGAGTCATCAGTCCCGGTTGGTGTCGTACGATAACAATCGTAAGGCATAAAAACTACTGACACTTAGGGTGGCCACTAACCCCTCCTCCAATCTGCTTTGGAGCAGCGTGGTGGAATCTGCTCTAGGCCTCCTCAGTATGAGGAGAGACCAGTGCTCAGTATTGGGCCATTGATGGGTTGAAGCCAATTAACACGTACTCAGTAAGAAGAAGAAGTCACACTCTTTTCTGATTATCGGGCGGTGTACCACACCAACAATACCTGCTACAAATCTTGTTTCTTGTCTTCAAAGCAAAGTTAATGTTTTTTTATCTTTGGACAACTCACACTCGGCCATCTGACCCCAAACTTAGCTTTATCTTGTACTACAGTGATCAGACAACTGGTAAACATACATATCTAAATACATACTTATATAGATATTTTACACCCAGACCAACAGAACAAATGTTTCTGCTCATCACAGAAAAGGCTGACCAGGGTGGGAATCAAACCTTCGGTGTAGCGGTCGGGTTCATCAACCACTAGACCAACCGGCCTGTCAGAAATGTACTTCAATAATATAATACGTTTTTTTTTTATACAGATTGTTTTTAATCAATAAACTATAAAATTACTTCAATGATTCTGAAAGTACTTTCACTCGTGGAAACTTGGTGACATAAAAATGATCCTGTAAAACAAACAGTATTTTATCTGTTAACTTGTTTCTAAACCGAACAACCTATAATAATTATAGATCCTTAATACAAAGAAACACATAAAAGTTCATAACTGTATCGTTAACCGTTAAGAGGTTCCTTTGTCTGGAGCCAATCCTGAACGTAGTGTCAGGCTATTCTTATCATAAAAATGCGTTGTCATCAAGATGAAAACCTTACGCAAAATTTCAGCTCCGTATTTTAAGAAGTGGGTCTAAATTAAGCTTGCAAGATATGACCCGTAACTAACAAATTTACTAATACATAAACATACACTGTAAGTTAAATGAAAGCTTGTAATAATATAAGAAGTGGAGCAAACTTTCGTCGTGGATAGATTAGCGGCGTGCGAGCGAGATTACATCAGAGACTTCAAAGACGCTCTCATGCCGAGCTGTTAATGTATGTATGTACTATTTCTGTACTGTACTTATTTGTAACGGCATGGATTACAGATGACAGGTTCTGGCTCTGACTACCATACCGTACCAGTGGGAGAATAAACTATCATCATTGCCATACATGACCGTGCCAACGCTGGGCTCGGGTCTCCACTCACGATGTGAGGGATGCATGGCGCAGGATCTCACGTTCGATGCCACGTCCTCTGGCCTAGAATGAAGACCTACGGACCAGTAAAATATATTTTTGAATAACATGGGTTTTACATACTAGTGACAGAGAGATAAAGATTTTTACGAGATTTTTGGTTAAAGCAGCAAACGTCGGGAAGGGGGCGCCACATGCGCGTGATAGTGCGCGTTAATAATACAGGTGCGTTTGATCTATCGCCGGCACGTGCGCTGCGGGGCGAGCTGTGAGCTACTAGCGAATTACAGGATTAGGTACTTAAGACCGATTTAAGTAACCCTTAAACAATTCTGAGTACGGAAGTTAATATTGAGAAAGGAAACAGTTTTGGATTTGATGAACTAAACAGTAGAAAAAAGTAATCATTGTTTGTCAAGTGTTGCACGTAAACGAAAAATATCTTATATACCCTTTAAATATACACGTGCTGAATCTGAATGGCATTTGATGCTTTTTAAATAGAGAGATTACGTTATTATAATTAGGAGTTGAAAGATCGATCGGTTACGGAATACTGTTTTCGTAAGACAAGGTCTAGTAAAAACATATATGAGCGTATCTTCCAGCCGCTTGTATAATCTAGCTATCAGTAGTGTTTGGATTTAGTAGGTAAAATACTTTGGAGTTTTAGTGCGGAAAAAATCTTACATAGCCCTTTGTCGTCCCACGACATCGGGTACCTTTTGAAGGTTCTCCCCTCGATGAAAAAAAGGCAAAAAAAATTGATAGTGTGATTAAGGTTTTTTGTATCGATGTCCCAACTAATAATACAGAGGAATGTTGAAAAAATGTTTGATGAACTGCATTTTTAAATTGAGAAAAACATTACATTATGACAGTGGATGAAAACTAGCCATTTGTCAATGACGCTTCTAAAGAATTCTCCGCTCGTCCCTTATTCTCTATACCGCAGACTGGACGTGTTAAGAAAGAACAGGCGAAATATTTGTTAAAACAAGTCGTTTCCGCGTTATATTGGCACCGGCGCCGGTGTTGCCAACTTGATTTATGCATTTCAATAACTTTTTTTCATGTAGGCTATGGTTTATACTATTTTATGTCAATATGTTATGACATCACCCAAGTGACCAGTGTTTTCAAAAATGGAAAATTTTGAAATTGGGTAATTGTTTTTTTTTATAACAAAGACGCACAAACAGGCTTACGGCGCACCTGGTGGTGAGTGGTCACCGTCGTGCTACATCCGCAGAGTGGCAGGTGCGTTGCCGGCCTTGAAGGAAATGGTTAACACTTTTATTTAATTGGTCTACAGTTCTAAATTTCAAAAACACCGTTTCAAATATTCATTTATTTTTTGTCAAGTGTATACAATGGTTGTATTGTGCTAAATTTCTTATTAATTAAACTTCCTGTTTTAAAACCCTTCAATCAATTTTTCGGGATAAAAGTAACCTATGTTTATTGTACACTATAATTGTAGCAATTTTGATAAAACAATATTTAGTTGTATTTATTGACCGAAGATTGAAATCAACAAGCCTATTACTCTGGATGTGTATGTATCACATGCTCAACACCTTACTTTATCACTGTAAAAAAACTTATCGAAATCATCCCCGCTTTATCTCGAACGTTCTTTACGATACTTGCCAACTTTTTGCTGAGCGGCTCAAACTTTCAATTTTCCTGTCATTAAACGCCTCTTAACGCCGTGTGGCGGAAAAAAGAAAAAGGAAAAAAGAAGAAAAGAAAGAGATGCAGGAACAATCAAAAATACGTTTCGTTTGATCGAGGGGAGTTGCTGTTTGACGAATGTTCTCGATGTTTTGTGGCGCCAATTCACACGGCGCGGTGTATGCCGCGAATTTATAATCTGTGGATTGTAGATACCGTCACGAGTTTACGACGGATGAAATATTTAAACATAGTAAAGAATTGAGGAGTCCAGTGGTTTGTCCTTGGTCTCTGGAACGAGAGGTCCTGGCTTAAATCCTGCGGCGCGTACTTCTAATTTCCAAAGTTATATCCGTATCGGAAGTGAATTATCACGTACTACGGTGAAGGAAAACATCGTGCACCTGTATTCCTGCGAGTTCTCCATCAAGTTCTCGAAGGAGAGTGAACACCACCAATTCGCACTTGGCTGGCGTGGTGGACTATGGCCTGCACCCCTCACATTGAGAAACCCCAAAAATGGGACAGGTTCATGATGAAATAAATCATTTTGAAATGTAACAATCAATATCTTTTGTAATTTGAAAATATGTGTCTATTTAAAGACTGTTCTACGACATTACGCTTTGCCGTGGAAAAGCTAAACATTACATAATTTTGAAACAAAGCTCCATTTGATTTTGAAATTGAAATTATATACATATATATATATATATATTATTCGAATGTTTGTTGTTTGTGAGAGTGGATGTGAGTTTGTTTGTTAGTCCTTCATAGACTCCGAAGTGGTTGGAGGTAGTCTACTGTTGTCTTTAGCAATTTTGTTCAAAATTCGTTAGGAAAGGCTTGTTACCAAAATTATATCGATGAGACACGTGGTCGATGAGTTGATCCGTGGCTATGCTCGCCGGATACATATATATATATATATAATACACGTCAATTACTTCTTTAAGACATTACAAACTATTCGATCAAGGAGAAGGTTTAACCGCATTAAGAGTAAAAAATATGATAACAATATTAACCTGAATTTCATCTATAACAAGATCAAAACGGAATAACAACAGAACGAACCAAACCTGAAAATAAACCGACTCAGAACTTTGTCGAGCAAATTGAATAAGAAAATTTTATTTTTACCTTTTTGGAGAAAAAACGGAAAAATAGAGAGAGGGCCCTTTTATTATACCTCTATTAGGATAGGAATGGACATCGAATTGGCTAATAACCGTTCTATCAGGTGAAAGGAATTCACTTTCGTACGCTATCTGTTCGCTTGAGGGATGGGAACTGCACGAATTGTACCGATTATTATCGATTTGTTGACAAATAATCAAGAAAATTGATTTTATTTCATAATTGTACAAATAATATTGGATTGAACTACGATTAACGTAATGTATTAGAATCCTTGTTCGTTTATTTCATGTTAAATTAGTTTTATCCATTTTAAATAAACAAAACTTTAAATAATTGTAAATTGTTTAATTCTTCCATGGTTCTTGAATAATTGTTATAATGTATTTTATTGAATTTGCATGCCAGTAATGACGAGACACGCTGCAATTTGTAATTTTGATTATCTATAACATGTGTATTAATTAAATAAATAGGTACGCGACACGTACCGATACCAGCGTCCCAACCCTACTGTTATGTTCTTTTCCAAACTTTGTCCACCTTGATAGGAGTTTTAGAGCTTTTCCACTTTGCCCCGACAGTTGCGACCATTAGCACGCCTCTGAGAGTTTGTTAGGAATTTGTATTCTATCGCAGGCCATTGATGAGCGCCGGCATAATTAAATACGTCCTAGCTGTCGATAAACGTGTCGTAACATTATTTTAAATGTACTAAGTTATAATAAAAGACAATGTTTTAATGCTACCCATTATCGCTTCACTAAGGATGGTTTTGTTCATGAAATGAAGAAGCTCCACCAAAGTCGATATAGGTTAAGGATAAACTCAGTTGCAGAGAATGTCTGGACCACGTGACGTCAAATTTGACTGTTACGAGTATATAATAATCTAGTATGTTAGCAGTACTGATTTTTTCTATTCTTTCCCACGGTACCATTTTATTTAATCATTACGATGTTAGGTCTAAAAAATCTGGTATTAAGATAGGTAACTCGGATTTTATTTATAGTAATGTAACTATGTCAAGTGTAAATAAACTCTTAACTACACGACTAGCAGTGACACTGCGCCCTGCTGCTACAAGCTGACACTAAAGTAACAACTGGTATTATATGTATGTATGCTTATAACTTCAGTGCTTGTCACCTAGCACAAGTTTTCATTATCACCGAGGTGGACTGGTAGATAATGCCTTATGGCATTGAGTCCGCCCATTGTAGCTAATTCTAGTACAGTAAAGGATAAACAAACAATCGACTATTATCTCTTCTCATTTATGATTGATACTGCCTGTTTTATGAGTTGCGATTAAAAATATTGTACAATAAAGTAAAGGGACAGCCCTACGAGCTAGGGGTGTGTCACTAGCTCGCAGCACCTGCAGTCCGCTATTTGCATGCAAATGCTGTGTTACACGCTTGTTTGGATCTCGTCTGCGACTGTAGCCTCTGCTGTAGTGACAGGTTTTAGAAAAGCGGTACGGTTTGTAAGTAACTATCATTTTGAAAATCTATCTTTACTTTTGTTAATACACCAATTACTGACAAGTCACTGTGTGACCTGCGAGTTGTATGGAATTATATTTGACACATACATACATATATAAGTACATTGAAATTTATACCAATCCCACAGCTGGGCTCGGGCCTCCTCTCACAATGTGACGGGTAAAGGCCATAGTCTACCACGCTGGCCAAGTGCGGATTAGTCCTTCATGCACTTTCGAGCATTTTCTTTTCGAACTTTCCTCGTGATGTTTTCTTTCACCGTAACAAATGATTGAACTTTTGATGACATGTTTTTTTAAGTAGAGTTGTGTTCGAAAGACCAACATTCAAGTCACTACACTATCACTTCTTTACAATGCATGAAATGGTAATATTCCCTACAAATTATGGGAGTAATGTACCATTTCGATTTGAGACCGTATCACCGAGTTGCTCTGCGCATAAAGTCATCATTTTATAAGAAACTTTAAATAACTTTTAGTGTTTTATACATAGTGAATTTTTAATCATGATATTGTACGGTGTGTATAAAGTGATCTAATAAATACATCTCACCTGATGGAAGTGGCGATGGTGTCATGGTGTCGGGTACACTGACTTAGTAATTGTTTCGTAAATAATTATTATTTTCGTAAATAGTTCTTTTTAAGGTCGATTAAAGAGTAAATACAGGTGAGGAATACATCAATAGCTGACCTAAGCCACGTGAAGCATAAATTCAAATAGTAAAAACGTATTTTTTTCCCTTTTGAGCGTTCAGGTGAACGTAAATCAGTTGTCTAGACGAGTTTTATGGGCCCGCTGATACACCATAACACATGCCATGGTATAACCACTTTATTGTATTGGATCGTGTACTGGATCTGGCCGGACTTGGTACCGTTTATTGTTTATCAGATCTCCGCTTCCAATCACGTTGTTAATGTGATTGAACATTTTATATCCGTGTTGTGCGGAGTGCGCAGTTCATTTGTGGTATTTTTGTTATTACTTTATTTGTTTAACAGTACGTCGTTGAAGATCGGAATGAAACTTGACTCAGAGATTGACTGTTGCCAGAACACTACTACACTGTAGCAACATATCATGAGGGCGAAGCGGCGTGTGAGAACTACTTGTTTATATTTTTGGTAGTAACTGTTAAAAAGTAAATTCGGTTACAGTGTGAGGGCGCAGCAACGGTGGGAACACGCTTGCCAGAATAGACAGTGGGTTCATTAAATTGACTAGAAACTGCCCTCATTTCGGTTCGCAAGAGCCACTTACCAGAAAAAAGGAGTTATTGTGACGTAACTGTAACAGTTAGATATACGGTGTCGCGGACTTATTTGTGAATAGTGACGTCTTCTATAAAACTGTAGTACATCATTTTGCTGTATTGTCAATAATTTCCGCGGCGTTTTTGATATAAGTCTTTGTTTGGTTTTTTATTAATTAGTTCTTCAGTTTGTTGTCAAAGCGTCTTCCAGACTCTGATGTAGAAGCATGTTCTGCGAGAATAAGTGTATGTTAACCGTTTATTTATTTATATTCCAATCCGAGCACACCGAAATCATAGATCAGAAACCTTTTCTTACCATTCACAGATTCCGGCGGCACGGCGCGCATAAACAAGCGGCCGGCGAGGTGTGTTATAAAAAATAAAGTGCGATTTATTAAAGGGCAGGCTCCGCTCGCCAGGCCGGTCACGTGCGAGCGCCAGATTTGAGGGCCCGCGAAGGTATGTCTCTCCTTTGATATAAACTTTCCTATACCCTGCTTCTATATTGAAATCGAAGGGAAACTATTGGAGGCGGCGGACGTGTTCCCATTTGTACTGGCGATCAGTGGCCAGGTGCTTCCAGCTTTATTGCTTCTTCGACCAGAGGGATGGAAACATTGATAGTGCTTTTGATTGTAGTTGTTAGTTACAGAAATATTTATGCGCGCGCTTTAGTTAACTGTGTTAAACATCAAAGTTAGTATTTTAAGGGATTATTCTTGATCTGCGACCTTCTATTAATATTATGAACGTGAAAGTTCGTGATCGGGAGATGGAGCACGAAATATTTTTTTTGGAATTATTGTCTGTCTATCTGTCTGAACGTGCATCATATGAACACCCCAGGACAGATTTCGATGAAACTTTGTTATATCCTGGGGGTGATTCGGATACCCCAGGGGGTGTTCTATCACCGGATTTCCGCTTGACACTATTTTCTGAGACAACCTGGATATAAAGTTATTACTAATTATATCCCCGTTTAACATTTAGGATACTTTTCATTCCGAATGATTCCAGGGTTTGCCTGGAATAGGAGAAGACAGTTTTTATGGGAATTGCCTTAAATGTCAACCAATTTGCTTGAAATTTGCAAAAAACATGCCTTATATAAATTAATGAAATATATGTTTCTCAGTTTTTTGATATTTTTAATGTTAAGAAAAAAAGGCAAAATAATGTGAATATTTTGAAATTTTTCATTCAAGCTCTTGGGTGACACGTGTATGTGTTCACATTGATTTTGAAATTTACACATCCTCAATGTAATACCTTCAATATAAATTCAGCGTTTCTTTAATTTCATCCTATAAAAGATAGAAAAGGGGGATGAAAGTTTTTACTAAAATGCCTCTCAATATACATACATATGTAATATTTATTTTTGGAATGACTATAAATCTTGAGAAATGCTTATCATGCTGGAAATTTTCATCCCTAATTATACCAGAGTTCCAATGGGATACGGGGTGAAAGTTTGGATTTGATTTTTGATCCACTGGTAATAAAAACAATGTTGTGTGTGTGCGAAGCTGCGGGAACAGCTAGTGATTAATAATTCAACTATTATTAAATGTCTATCCAACGATGGAGTTAATGCAAAAAACTAAATTTCAAACAGAAGAAGGGGTCTCCTGCATGAAATTTATTTTCTAGATTTACATATGTACTCCTTGTTTTATAATAATATTGAGAATATAAGAACAATATTTTTTATATAGGCACTTTACAAGAAGTTCTACAGATTGCCAATAGATTTTATTACGCTCGAAAACCCGAAAAGCGTAAAAAGAAATTGATTCGGACGATCTAATTCTACACTATCTGTCAACAACATTATCTTAGCCTTATACGGACGGACGGACAACTCATCCCCATACCTGATGCGCCGTCACGTCCCGTTTTGAATGGCAAATCACGAAGGTAGACCTTCGGGGCCTCTGAGACCCCGCATGAAAATAAAATGATTGCGAAGGGTTCGGGCCACTGTATTAAAATATTCCCAAAGGTTGGGGATATCTGTGTGCACCTGATGTTTGCGTCAAATAGTTTGTCGGCTTTTACTCCGATTTCTGTGACAAATGATGCTGTTAGGACTTTATGGGCTTCGAGTTTATTGTGCTCGAATCTGTATGAATAGGGTTCTATACAGCTCAACTTTCTTTTAATTTAACGTTCTCTTGAAATGAAATTAAAACAGTTTATTTCGTCTACGGAACCAATAGCACACTTAACGAAAGTACAATAGTTCGTTAATAATTAATGTTATAATCTTTTATGATGTACTTTATTACTGTTTGTTGTGTTATAAGCGAGCTGGCCAGAGATAGATCTCCTGATGAGAAGTGACCGCTGCTCATGTAAAATCAAATTGGGGTGTCCCTAACTCGTTGCCGACCAGAAGGAAATGGCAGTCCCGTTCGTATGGGGAAGAAAAGGAAGAGAAGCTATTGGGGTCAATAATTACTCTACGTCACACCAACAATATACCGCTCCAAGACGAGTGACAGACGAATCATAAAACTGAAGCAGAAAAAGAAAGAATTATCATCGTTTGAGATTTAATTATGATATAAAGTTAATTTTTTCCAATTCCAAATTTAAATTAAATTAAAATTTGAATATAATGCAGGTGAGTAGGGACCGGGCGCCCGGCAGCTCGTGAGGGGTTGGCGTAATGAATTGAAGTCGGCATTGTTTAGCATGAATTAATACTATCTGCGCGAGATTAATGAACATATCCACCTAGATTTACACAAATATATAAGGGGTGTTCTTTTTATTTGCTATGTAGGTAAATATATTTAAAGTTAGTTTTGTACACTTCCATCCTCATCAACAATAACATTTACATTTTTACCCAGTTTTTTTAGCACGGTCCCCCCGTAAGATTGCGGGGGAGAGGAGAAGCCGGATCATTTTACCTACTTACATATATTTAAACCGATCACAATAACTACATTATGCTATGGTACGGATACTCACGACATATGATCTTGCGGTCAGGGCCTTGACTGAACCGATCACCTTTAGAATTTTCAAAGATTTTCCTTGCTTTCTAATTTAAAGTATAACTTATAATTTTAATAACTAACGGTGTATTACTGTGTCATTATGAACTATTCGTTGTTATGGTAGGTATTTGGAGTTTGCATGCAGCACTTATCAGGTGTTTTTTTGGATTAAATATACTCGAAATTTAAATTAAATACTCTCTCGTATACTACGTTCACAATGATATAATAAAACAGATGTTTAGCATTCTACTTCACGCGTTGCATGTTCAATTTGTTATGAATAAAAACACGCAGCAAACACCTAAACAAAACATCCTGTATTTTACCTTGAACAAGGTACGCTCCCGGGGGTAGTTGAATAAATTACGTCGAATAATTCCTGAATTAACATTTTTAATCTGCGTCGAGATGTTACGCGAATAAATTAGAACTCCCCGTACCCGAGATCGTAGACAAATGATAAACGTGTCTTTATCTGAGGTAGGGTTATATCCTGATGGTGATGAAAGGAGGACTTCAGATTTTAAAGGATTAAGACGTTAAGAGGGTAGATTTACAGACATTTGTGAGGATTCTTCTTTTGTAGTGATGTTTTATTGTTTCTAAGAACGTATAATATAGGAAATAAGGTGGCCGCTTGTGAATATAGGGAGACTGAATAATTTAATTAATACTCTTACATTTACCTTTTGATATTGAAATTTATTCACATTAATTATTTAGTACTTTTACAATTCATATCACATTACATAAATCTCCAGAACAAATTATAAGTCCGATAAATTGTACAACATTGTCGTATGTCATTAGTTCATTTGTCCCCAGAGTGAGTACAAAACAAGCCTACATCATCTATCAACGCGCGCGCCTTCACAATTAATTCTCTAAATAAATTACCGCTAATAGACACGGTAGTGGCCCGTAGTTATAAAATGGCGGGAAAGCAACACAAAATGGCGGACAACCGCCACAAAATGGCGGAGAACCGCGACGCCCGCGGCCATTACCGTACGTCACGCGGTCATTTGTCCCGTGCATCACTCACCTGCCGGCCGTGACATATCGTCTGCTTTATTGCGAATTCCGTTATTCTCTACTATTATAGTCCAGCTTGCGTGCACTATTGCTGTAAGTATTCAGGAAGAATTTTGTGTTTGATGTCCTACGTGAACCATGCATGTTATACGAATGTGCATCGTCTATATATCTCGTCGTTTGGGGAAAAACATGTGAATTCGGAAGCATTCATAGCTCGATGGCTTAGTTCCATCCTGAGTTATCAGTGAAATAATAGCGGACGCGGTTGCTGTGAGAATGGGTGGTAGCAAATAATTTAGTAAAAAAAGTTTTGCTTAATCTTAAAGCGACATACAGCATGTTCCATATTCCAGGCGTAGTAAGGCAAGACCAAAGAAGATCAACCGCAAGGTGGCGCGGGATTATATAGATGCCGGGATGCAGTATCTACTTCAGTTCACCATTAACGTTCGCACTTACCACGCTGAGAGCCAACTTTGATAACAAACTGATTTGTAGTCCTTACCTTGTACGACTGTTTGGTTAATGTATGTAACTATGTCACATAATAATAGACGTATACGTACCTTTTATGTATTGCTTCAATTCATCAATTGCTCACAGGGCAAAGGTCTCTCCCTGTAATGTGGAAACAACGATCCTGCTCCAATGTGGATTGGTGGATAAGTTAGGGGCTACCGAAGTGTTGGAAGTTTTTAAGGTCTCCGAAATGGCTTTGCGATTCGTACCTAAAGATAACTGGGACCGACGACCAGCACTATAAAGCAGGGACGAGCTCATGCATTTTTGCCAAAAGCGGTTACTCATCCTCCCATTGGTCATTGCTTGATTTGGCCTATCACTTCAGACCGATACAAACTGTCTATCCATTGCCTGAGACGAATATAATTCCTACTATCCTATACGTAAATATTACATATATATTTTACAATTAGCAAACAGCAATGAGGCATGCAACGCAGCTTGAAAAAATAGCTAAAAATAACAGTCCACAGTTTCCCCTACGAGCTCCAAGTGGAACTGAGATCAAGGTGTGGTGACACCAGGACGATACAGACGAGCATTCGGCCCTCGTTACGGTGACCGGATCGTAAAGCTCGCTCGGAACGCGCAGATACCGTTCAGTGCGGATAACTGTCGGCTGTGCTACACCGGGAAATTAAAACATAGAAAACTAACAAAGAACTGAGGATCGCAATTTCTCAGAATTGCATATATTGCATGGGGAACCCCTCAATTCAATGTATGTAATTGGAAATAAGGTTACGGACAGCATTTAAACCTAGCGCTCCCGTGCGTTCTGTTATTGTGATTAACTTAAAACTTATACATAGTTGCTGGTAAGATCAAAGGAAAGCGACCTCGCGGGCGCATTCATATATTGGCCTGGTCAAATCCAGACACCTTTTAGCTCCATCTTCTATGATTTATGGGAACTAAAATATACAAATGACGTAAAGCTGTGAAAATGCACAACTATGGACAATTAAGTAGAAACAGAGATACGCAAAAAGCGAATGGAATCCGATTATGAACTTTTCACCGTTCATTCGCTGGTGTTTTGACGGCGTAAATAATGCATGGTGCTGGCGTATTGTGGAATTAATGTTTTTATTTATTATTTACGTACTAAAGAAAAATTTTAAAAAGGATAAATATAAAGATATGATATCGTTTTCTTTCTTCTTCTTTCTTTCTGAAATCATCTCGCGCTTGACCAAACATAGTATTTTGTGTTCCACTTTATTATTTTATTCGATAATCAAATTTTTTCAAATATAATATATCAACAATGTAATGTTATGTACTTGTTACCGCCCGTGGCTTCGCTTGCATGGTAGGTAGGTTGATAAAAAGCCTACGTGTTATACTACAATATAATAATCTATCTCTATGCCAAATTTCATGCAGATCGGTTTAGAAGTTTTATTGTAAATGAGTCACAAACATCCATCTATCCTCACAAACTTTCGCATTTATAATGTTACTTTTATTATGCGATATTATTTAAAACAATAAAGCGATTTAGAAAAACTGTTTCTGATTCTGTGTCTTCCTTTCTTAAAATATAAAACTCGAAATAAATCGTTTTCCATCTCATATCGAAATAAATCGTTTTCCTTCCACACAACACTAAAATAGATGGAAAAATATGATCTCCTTGTGTGTCCCCAATATCTTCCGCTACCTTATTTTATGGGGATTATACGATCAGCCTCCACCTTGTCAACGTTCTTACACATACCCAGGTTGGACATTGCAGAGGCCACTTAAAATTACCGTTACAAAGACTTTGTACTGAATGCCGTAAGGTCGGAAATTGCTTGATAGAAACGCAACTAAGATGTGTTGGTAGGGTAGAGTGGGGAAAATTGACTTACCCTAGATAAGGATAGTAATGGGCAGTGTTTTTCTTCTGAAATTACGTTTAGACGTTAACTGCATGCCTGTTTACCTTTGTTTTTTTGTAGAAAGCCTGTTTATATCGATCAAGTTTAATAGTCCTGAGGCATTTGTAGAATAGTGTGTATTTATAATGTGTATGTATGTATGTGCATATTGACTCACATTTTGAGAGGAGGCCCGAGCCCAGTAGTGAAATCATTATGGATTGCCAATAATTTACTTATTTATGTTTTTATTGTAATAGTGAGATAGTGATCAAGAACTAATTTATAGAAAGTAAAAAAATAATATTCTTATCAT
>DWJZ01001025.1:0-26047 GCA_018249125.1 Asbolis capucinus | reverse complement strand
TGGCACTGCAAAAATATTATAGACAGGCCGGCGGCAACGAGCCTGTAAATCATTGTCTGAAACATTCAATGAGATGTGCTCCAGCACTGACGGGTTGCAGATATTTCCCCTGATCAGTAACACAAAGTACTCAATAATTCTAACGGGTTCTTCTTTATTTGATTGATACAATTTTGCAATAATGCACTATTGTCGAGACTCAAATCTGAAAGCAAAATGAATGATTTAACTATAATTATATTAAACTAGCTGTATCTACACGGTGTGTGTTGCTACCCGTTTTCCGATCGACATCATTTTGATACTAGAATCTGAACTAAGTTGTTAAAGACATCAGTGCTTTTCTCTCCCACCATTTCAGAATACATAAAACACAAATAAACCAACAATAGTAATGTTTTTATAGAAAGATAGAAAACTTAAAGCATTAAAATATTTTTTCTCTGCGATTAAATTTTTCTTTTTATGTGTCATAAGCAGACAAACGAGCAGAGTATGCACCTGATGGTAAGTGATCATCGCCGCCCATGGACATTAATAACACCAGACTAAGGTGTTACTAATGCGTTTCCTGCCAGGAAGGAAGTAAGTCGTATACATAGCATTTTTGCCATTTCTATTTAGTCCAGAATGTTTGCCCAAATTGGTATTACTACATTTTCCCTCGTTTTCTTTCATAATATGTTTTTTACTCTATTCATAACGTTTAAATATTTCTCTACCTGTTGCAAATTGAATATTTTTATCTTGTAATTTAATGATATACTTTTGTAATACTCTGTGGTTTAGTTGACATCACTAAAAGAATGGTTTAGTTGACATCACTGAATGAATGGTTTAGTTGACATCACTGAATGAATGAAGAAGAAAGAAGAATGAAGATGAATTTTTCGTTCCTTCCTCGACAAACTGAAGTTGCGAAGTTTCTTCCTCCATCCTCAAATTAAAATACTACCCCTTTCAATGTACCTAATTAATAAACAGCTATGACAGTAACAGTTTAAAAAAATATTTATACTTCAGGTGATTATTTAGACAACATCCTGTCAAGAAAATCCGTTAGCCGTTATTTATTGTAATTTTTTTCCTGTTAACAACTAATGATATTCGTCAAATTGGCAATACTGAATGAATCCTGTTAAAGTTTTGACGAAATACCATATTTAGTTTTGACGGAAAAACCATACACCTACTTTTAACATTAACTTTTACTTTTTACCTTATAGATTACTACTTCTAAGGGAAAAGGTAACGAGCTTAGCAGAATTTTGATAATAAAGTTGGCAACACTGCTCCAAAAAAAGTTGTGTTATTCTATGGTAGTGTTATTCCTGTGTGTTATTCTATGCGTGTTCGAAACAGAGTTTGCAAGTTATTTTGCGTAGTAGCATTTAACATGAAAATTCTAAATTCCTTTATAAAAATGGTTGACCGTTTCCAAGTAATGAGACGAGAGTCCAACGAAGCGCGTATTCATGTGGGAAGCTATACAATTGGAATCCGAGTATATGAAAATACATCTGAGGACGATCGGCCGAGGTTTGTAATTTTTAGTTGCATGTTTTTATTTATTTTAATTGGGCTACCTAAAATGTTTGAAGGTTGCATATCTTCAAACATTATATACTTTTTTATTTTTTATGGTCAAATACCTGCGTTAATCTTATACGCCATTTTTATTTTGTAAACATGTGAGAAAATAACGAAACAAAATTGCTAGGATTTAAAGGGAAGTAGCAGTTGTAGGGAGTTAGATTTAATTGATTAGCAACCGTTTTAAACTCATAGAAATGGTGCTGTTTTTTTTTTAGGACTCGTCAATTTATGCAATGGGAAGGCGATCAAAACGCCGAACCTACGTACGTATTTCTCACTCTACCTACATTATTATACCATCATACTGAAACTTCCATATATATATAGGTACTTTTGTCAAAAAATATTTATACTATTTTATATTATTTTATCAGTATATTATCACATCATTGACATTGTTATTATTCCTGCTACTACTTATACATTGCTTTCAGAATCATGCCATTGGGGATGTGATGGGCAATTGGGGACTGATTTACATGCTACATTTCATGGAATAGAGATCTGTTTGTGAATAAAATGGATATCTAATAAATCAGATGGTGTAATAATTATTTCGATTCTCTCAACTACCTGGTTTGTACATGTCACCAATGGTGAGTTAAGATGGTTATCCCATGTAATAATAATATTTTTACAGAGAGCCTCAACCAGCCTGGCCACAAGCGATAGAAAAACTACCAACTTTTGAGATACAAAGTGAAGGAGAAAATTGTTCTATTTGCTTGATGGAATTCAAGAAAAATGAGATGGCTAAAACCATGCCCTGCTTGCACATATTCCATAAATCATGTATATTAACATGGCTAAAAGAGGTAACTTTGTCTGGGTTACTTTGGGACATGTCCTTAGTATGATTTGTTAGTTGTGAGTAATATATGATAAAAAAAATTCATTGCTTTCAGAATAACACCTGCCCATTCTGTCGATACAAACTACCTCCTGCGCAAAATTAAAAAGACGCGCAACAAACAAACAAGTGTTATTTATTACTACATTTTATTTTTATGTCTAAACTAACTTTTTTATGTAGAATAAGTTAATGCTTGACATTGATCCCACCTGATGGAAAGTGGTAATGATTTCTAAGTCGTTGGGCACACTATCTTAGCAAATGTCTATTCACTCTTCTCTTCAAGAATCCTACATTATTTATTACTGGCAGTTTTCAAATCTTTCTATTTTTTATACTTTAGGAACTTGGATATCTAAAACTGTATTAGATACTTATTTATTGTTTCTTACTATGTAACTTTTATTACTAATTGTAATTTATACTTGGTAAACTTTACCTTGATTGTACACAGAAGGCAGTCTTATTACTAAGTGATCTCTTAAACATTATTAAATGCCAAATAAATAATAATCACTTTTAAGTGCAGATAAGATACCTATAACTTAAAAGAAAAAGTAAGTGTATGGTTTTTAAAACTCCTAAAAATATTTTGAATTAATATTTATATTAGTCGATAAGATAGTAGTATTGTATATGTGTACCATTTATTGTCTTCTAGGTGTTAAAACAAAACTTAACTTAATGTATAAGAATATTTGTAAACTTTAATATTTACTCTTAACATTAATTTAGATAAGTGTAAATTGTGACAAAACTATAACACAAAGTGTTTTAATACTGCATTTAATTTGGTGGCCATATGATAATTGATCTCATTAGTTAAAATATTAGTAAAAAAGGAATCCATTCAAACCTAATGCATTAAGACACATACCTGAAATGTGAGTTGTGAAATATTAAATAAACCCAAAGCCTGGTTCCAAATTTGTTAGAGTGTAATAAAAAGAACAGTGTGATTTTATTATGATACTCCTTTTTTTCTTGGTAAACACTTGCATGGTAAATATCAAAATCTCGAGGACTGATCTCATTATTATCTACAATTTTGGTAATTCTATGTGTCTCAGTAGATAATAAGATTAGGTTAGGTGTGAGGTATGGACTGAAATGATGGATTGGCAATATTAATTCAAAAAAGGTTTGTTAGTTTTATAAGGTATTTATTTGTTTAAAATCGAACAAACATGTGATTGCCAGAAAATAAATGGTGAATATTGTTTATTTTTTATTGTTATAAATATTGGAATTTATTTTAGGTACATTCCATTACCACCTTGTTTCTTTATTAATTTCAATTGACTTGTTTAGAGAGTACATACAATAAAATTAACGAAAAATGATTTCAAGGAATTGATAAACATTTTAATGCAAATAAATCATGTTTAATTTTTAATATATTTTATTTTTATTCTGTCCTATCCATTGACCATTTGTCTGAATCCGAAAACGTCTTTTTCATAATTTTGGTTTTAGTGAATATCAGTGATAGCCCACTTATAATAGCCGTACAATGGTGTTTGAACGTTCAAAGCTTGCTGTGCGCATCTTTAGTTTTCAGTTATATGCGTATCGGAAGCTGAATAACACGTGTTACGATGAAGGCAGACTTGAGGAAAGATACACTTCTGAGACCTCTATAAAGTTCTCAAATCCGCACTTTGCCCGCGTATTGGTATAGCGCCTAGGATTGCCAACCGTACTATATTATATAGTATTGTACTATATTTCTGGACTCCGTACTATATACTGTTCAAGAAATATATAGAACGCGAAAATACTATATTTCAGTACAACATATCAATGTTTATATTTTGCAACATCTAGTGTTGAGTTACTTCCACAGTAACATATAACATTAGACAATTTTTTAACGCGCTTTTCGTGAGACTGACGTAATGTGCGTGAATAAAAAAAAACAGTTAAAAATGACAATTTATATTCTCTCCAAAAATACTATATTTTATGAAGCGTACTGTTTTTATTGCTCTTTTTTTAAATATATTATATTTAAACAAAAAACTAGCGCCTGTACCCGTCACGTTGTGATGGAGACTTTAGCCCAGCGTTGGGACAGTTACGGGATGCAATTGGACTAACATGGCGTGGCATTAAACGTGACGCGACAATACAAAATCTTAACGCGTAGTCTGTGCATGAAAGATATTTAATTTTGGGTAGTTGGTAAAGAATAAAACGCAAAACATCGAATTTTATAATATTTGTGAGTATTCTGTTAGACGCGCTAAACGGCTGATCCGATTTAAATTTGGTTTACATCTACGTTTTGTGACAGGTCACAAAAAAACGATGTACTGAAGCGAAGCATTAATTATTAGTGTTTGACGACAATAGAAACCGAAACTACTGACAATACCTAATTACTTTTGCACTTATATCACGATCGAGGGCAGCTTCTGGTTTTACTTAAGTCTGTAAATACTGAAGTCGTTATTTTCATGATCGAGATTATGCAGTTTCCTTAATGAATGTATTATATGTGCAACTGCAATCTTAATCAATTTATGGGCTCCGAAGGGAGTAGGTATATTGTAATGTACACTTGTAACAAATTAACTCAAAAACTACTTACGGATTTCGAAAATTCTTTCACGATTATGCTACATGATCCTTAGCAAATAATATCGACTATATTTACGGCACTGAAGAACGGGAGAGTGACGCGCAAATCGACGAAATAGCTACAGGATTGAAACGCGTGGTCTGTCCACAAGCAGTCAAAACTAAATGTTCGTCACATTCCCACCTGTGCGAAGCTGGGACGGGCCGCTAGGGTATAATAATTTAATAAGACATTTTTTTGGAAAAACTGATTAATTTCTCATAATCATCATTACTTTACGTTAGTCTATCTATTTGAAAAAAGCTACCTCAACATCACAGATGGAAACCTACTTGATTTTGATACTAGTGTTTTGTTGTTATAATACTTCGATCAAGAATATACCAGATGTCGCCTCCCATAGAAATTTAACACAAAATACTTGCACTTGAATATACACTAATACACCTTCATTGAATTACCAAAAAACTAAGAAAAAATTAATAAGAAAAGATCAGTTATTCTATTTATGATATTGAATTCCGGTGTAATAATTTGGTTACATTTCGTAAATTACATATTTTTTTGTGGTTTTCCTTCATCTTTTCATGTATACTTTACGATATGGTGACGTCCTAAAATTTATAATCCTATAATTTCATTATATTTTTAGGTAAAGTCGTAAATCCTGAAATATGGAATTCATTCAAAATATCAAACTGGTTTTCTTCTTTTAAAGATTTAATATAAATAATAATTACAATGTAATCGATTTGTACATATTCATTGATTGATAATAATAGAAAATAAATATGTTATACAAATATAATGTCATTTTAGATTTAAATTTCTATTACACATACAGCTAATACATACAAATATTGGAAACAAGAATATACTTACGTAGATCTATTTACGTAGTGTATAAATAAGTAAATTTTTGCTATTTTCTTCCAAAAGCAATTGGTAAATACTTTTAAAGTATAAAATATGAAAACCTTAATGACAGTATTTTACTTGCAAATAAAAAACATTATTAAGGAACATACTCAACTCTACTTTAAACTGTGTTGACATAATATCTACCTTCCTAACAATCATAAACGGTGAAGGCGGTTAAAATCTAGCGGCATTAAAATATCTTTTCTAACTTACCAGTAGAAGTATTCATGTCAGCACATTTTAAACTACAACAGAATGTTTTCAAGTTCTCATGTTTGGTAATTGGTGATATTTACTTCTGACATTTACAACTCATAGCGACTACCTGTGATTGATGTGAATCATTATTCAAATTAACATTTCTTCAGGAAACGGTCACTTCCACGCGCAGTCTCAGGCTTTATAATGTCAAATATTTAAAATACACATGATTCAATCCACGTAACACTAGACGATTCTTTATTTTCTTGAGACCTTGAATAATTATTTGCCATTAACATAAGTCACATAGTTTTTTAGAAATAGATAAATACATAATTTACAATATTACACATTAATGAGAGCCATAACAAAGTCTAATAAAACTGTATGAACACATTTTTTGTTTTGAAGTATGGACTTACAAAATAATACTATACATTTCTAGTAGGATCCAGTTCTTTTTCCAACATCGCTCATTGGGAATTTAGATCAAAAGATATTGGTAATTATACGAAAAACCATGTTATCAGCACCTTCCTTATATTATATCGATAGAAAAAATACCTTGCAATAGCTCCCATTAGACACTTTAATTAAATAGAGGAATTACAATGACCAAAAACGTTTGTGCCCAAATAAACACACTTAAAATATCATGATGTAAAAATATCGAAATAATAAATAACAACATTTTAACAAGCATAATAATGTTAAAAGTAAATTCTAGAAATACTTAACATAAGATGAGATTTAAACAAAACTTGATAGGATTTCACATGAGAAAATAATAGTTTAATATAAAAATCTTTATCTGTAAAATATGATCTGCTAGTTTCTAATTTCTAGTGCAGTTATTATTAACATTATTTGCATAATATTACGGTGCTTACATGGAACAACTGTTAACAAGATAGACACATATTATAGCACAAAGTGCACATATTATTCAAATTCAATTTGAGGAATAACAAATATTATTTATGAATAAGTGACAAGCTACCAACGTTACGACCGTCCCATAGCAGCCCATTTATCACACTTCCAATGAATTCACTTTACCATGTCGAGTTATACAAACATACAATACTCATACAATTTTCACTCTATCAAACAGTATCATGCTGCCTAAATATTTCTATTTCAACTAAATTAAATAAAATATTATTTCTTGATAAATAATTATATGCCATTAAAAAAATCATCCTACTAACTCGTAAATATTAGTGTTAACCTTTCTATTTACCTATCTACTTAAGAAGACTATTTCTTTTAAAAGGGCGTAGCTAATCTCTTTTCCTATCGTACAGAGAATTTTCAATGTGTTGGTTTCGTAAAACTGTGTTTTACCAATGTTCAGTGTCAGTAGCTTGAGTATTTATCCAGCTATGGCCAATAAATACCTTAACACCGAGTAAACTTCTCATCTTGTATACTAAAATAATTAATTATTTCACAATAATTTATGAAACTATTAAAATAGTACGAAATTATAGCAATTGCAAAGCATTATCTTTTGCCCTTTCACAGTCAAATAGTCAAAATATTTTATGATATATCTTTACAAACCGGCTACAATTGTAATATAAGGAGCACCTGTGTCAATACAGCATCACTTCTATAGCAAATTCCCAAAAAGGTGCAAGTCTTGTTATTACAATATACAACAAAGCACAACAATTCTGTGTTCACAGCTAGTATGCATAATTATAGATGAGCACGAATTTCAGAGGAATTTGATGGTTTTCTGTAGATAGACATATATCTAGTGGACGCAAGTGAATTACGATAAACAAGCTGGGAACACTACTACTGCATATATTTCGATTTATTATTTTAGTTCAAACCTAAACACTCCACTGATTACAAAGTGACTATTATACATTATCATGATCACACTAATGGTATATCAATTATAGATGTGTTACACCTCCATTCCATTCCATCCATTTTCCTCAATCTAGTTATTACATACATTTCTATTCCAATAGAGAACAAATTACTGGTGAGGTGAGATTCTAATTTTGCTTGTCCCTACTTTACAATAAACACATATATTTCTTAGTGAATACAATTGTTTATTATTTGAACGAATGAAACCACTAGATTTAAAAATAGTATTAAATTCAAGTCAGTGCAATACAAATGTGTGAAGTGAGTTCTTCATTGTCTGTAACATTTTAACCTCTGCCACCACATCAATACCAATAAGTTAATTGCAGTATTTAACATGTAACTAACACATACATATAGAAAATGTCACAGATAGGAAAATTTAAATTGTTTTGTTTTTGTTTGTAGTATAGGTATAGCATATAGATGTGAACAAACATGTGTGGAGACAATTTGCTATAGTATACAATGAACACATAGGCTTTCTGTAGAGATGTAACATGATTTAATATAATTTGATTATAAAATATGTACGTAATACTCGCACCATGAACATTGGGCTCGGACCTTCGAGAAGAGCATGTAACCAGTCCAGTTTAACTTTCTCCCGAAATCGATATAATCATGTTTTGATTTCTCGATACTAAATTTTAACCTACTCTCAAAATAATTCGAATCGAAAATCAACGATTGTAATGTTCGATTTATCTACCGCAAAACCTTGATACTCTTAGTCAATAAAAATATATTTCAAAATATTACTTAATTTATTATTGAACATTATACAAAAATAATACTTTTATAAACCAATCTCGGAAATGGTTTCCATATCGGTCCAGGCTCCGAGCTCTTATTTCAATTATGAGTAAGAGTCATACAAAATTTTATTTCGATTAAACAATGATTATGTCGGGAGGAAGCCCACTCGCTTTTATTGTGATAATTACCAATCTTACGCGCAGTACTGTATAATCTACGAGTAGTATTGTAAAGGCACTGCCTCACACAAGACTATTCGAATGTAATGCTCAAATTCGAGCATTCGAACCGAGAATGATAACATTCGCGATTGCAATTGTAACGTAAAGCTAAAACTGTAATTGTCATATGACAATAGCGAATGTATATCATTCATATAGGTCATTGCATGTTAAATCGCGAGTTTTGTCAAAATGTGAAGCAAGTAGCCTTTAACACACTCGTGTAATGGCGTCGCGAGCACTATCTAAAACAAGTCGTAAACGAATAGCACCGAGTAAACAGCGAAATGGGGAATATCCCTATGATCAGAAGCATAGCATGTTACTGGTGTGAAGGTATGATGAATGACCAGATTATTGGATGACACAGCATTTGCACTTAGGTTTCTTTTTAATAGTGACGTGTTCAGGCTGGAGAGGTTCCTGTGTGGGAGCCCGTTGTACCTCGACCTGGCCCTGGCGCAGTTCGGGCGCGGCCGAGCCGTTCTTAGTGCCGTTCATGATCTTCGGAGTGCTCTGCTGCATCGGCGCCTTGGTTTGAGGCGAAGAAGGTGCATTGGCCTGTAAAAAAATAAAAGAGTCGTGATAAAATGAATTTTCAGATGATATGCTGTCATGTACTCACACTACAATTAAAAAATGGATGGAAAGGTTTAGTTTTTAGGACACTACTGTCACAATGAGATTTGTTAATAGCTTTTTTATGTGATAAGCAGGCAAACCAGCAAACGAGTCACCTAATGATAAATGAACACAGACTGGGGTTTTACTAACGCGTTGCCTGCCAGGAAGGAAGTAATATACCTGCATACGCGGGGAAGAGAGAGAAACAAGGGAAGCCGTTCATTGCTTTAACTAGGATCAATAAACACAGCTACTGACTCCGGATACACCAACAACAACATTTCAGGATGGGGGACAGAAGAAGAGTGGGGAGAAGATGGATGAAGGAATGGGAGAAAATGAGGATAACTGGCTCAAGTTCCCAGCCGGAAGACGACGGTTGACGGCCGATTCAAGCAAGAGGGTGGTAGCCAACCAGACGGGCTTCATAAAAAGATAATAATCCTTCCGCGAAGCCCTTCCATCGAGCCCCTGACTTCTGTACGCCGATTACGACATCCTGGTATGTCAGCATGGGATTGGGGTTAGTATTGTAAGCCGCCCAAAAATCACCTAAATCGCGTATTAACCAGATCTCTATAAAAATAGTAACTGAAACCACTCCTTAGTACAAAATTTATACATAAATCATGAAGGTACAGTCTCAGTAAAATCGACCATGTCTTCTAGTACCCATGTTGGTAAGGTACAGATGATATCTACTACCAGCGACATTTTCATGGCCTAAATGGAGTACGATGCAGCATAATACATTCGTAAGTTTTTTTTTGTGAATATAAGCGACCATTAATTACTGCAAGCTAATCAGGAACTCTTGGTATTTATTTCGCTATCACGATTCGGGGTCAGAAAATTTTATTATTAGGACACATTTTTTAATAATACCGTATTGTATGTCTGTATTATTTATATATGTATTTTTTAATAATACCGTTATATATGTCTTGAAATCATCAAGATCATACACACACAACTTACTTAGAGGATGAATGGGTAAATCTAGTTTTACCAACTCATCTAATGTCTAATTTTTTAATTTAAAAAAGGCGTCAATCAGATTGCGGTGTAGAGTCGACTTTATAATAATATTTATTTCTGTGATGCACCTTCAGTAACAATTCGATAACAATCAGAAGATGATAAAGTGTAGGAAGATATTACGAAAGAGCTACTTACGTTAACATTGTTCACGTGCACTTTATCTTCCTTTTCATCTCCGGGAAGTTGAGGCGCAGCAGTGGGCGTGGGCGTGATCGGCTTCCCACCCTTGATCAGGGATACGATCTCGTCTGCCTCGCGGCTTAAGTCACCATCCGGACGGAACGGATTGTCCCAACCGCTTTCAGTGCTGAAATTTTACAATTACCTAATTAGATTACAAATAGTTTTCACCTTAAAACGATTTAAAGGTCTTTACATGGAAGATAACCGTCGGGATCCTTCCCTCATGTCTAATACCACAAACTTATAGCAACGAAATATTGAAAGGGGCATACCAGTTGATTTCGTCTGTTAATAGAGCTTTAGGGGCTAATTAATGAAAAAACGCTGTTTTCAGTTAAGCAAGAAAATAATCAGAGGTAACTCTTGCTGTTTGATTAATTAATAATTATTGCATGTACTCCTGCTACTGGGGTAGAGACTCCTGGCCTAAAAAGAAAGTGTATTAGAAATGATTTTTTTTAACCAGAAATAAGTTAATGTCTGACATTGATCCCATTTGATGGTAAGCGGCAAAGATGTCTAAGATGTTGGGCGCAAAATTTTACTTTTGCTTTACACGCAGGTAAATCGTCGAGAAGTCGAACAAAAAATACAATTGTAATTGTATTGAAAGGACAAGTAGTATGACGCGATGTAGTGACGTATCCGCCGTGTATGGTCAACATGGTACATTTTACCCAAGAGAGCTGCGTGAAGCGCATTGTTTCGTGTTATGCATTGATTTTAAAACGTGATTCGAAGGTCTGTCAACATGATTCACTAAATAATATAAAGATATTTATGTCCTAATCTTAAACGTAACGTTATTCGAAGCGTAAACAATTTTTAAAAACAAGAAAATAGTCCACAAATTGTTGTTACAATTCGAATCATGGTTATCAAAATGTTTACAAAGACTTTTAGAGCGTGAAATTAAGTGTAGTGACAAAATGCCTAAATAAAGAACACAAATTTCGTAACACATAAATAATGTACGGATTGAGGTGTGCAACTATTGTAGTAGTTACATTGTACTGAAACTGAATCAGACAATTTAGCTTTTAGATAAATGTCGGCCGGATGGCGCAACTGCGGCCACCTATCCACCTATCTACCTACATGAATACTATGTTTCTGTATGGCTGGATTATGTAATACCTATTTGGTTCTTCAACTAACTCAATACCAATAGCTACTGTAATGCAATAGCTACCATTTGCAACTGCATACCTGATTTGTCTATTATACATGTGGTCAGCCATGTCAGCTTCAGCTGCTGCAGTCAAAATGGCCGCGTATAAAATGGGAGACTCCGGCAATGGCACTGGAGGTGGTGGGGAGAGACACTGCGGCCTTACCCCTTGGTAGAAAGACACACGGACCTTGGAACGCTCCAATCTGAAATATGTTAAACAATAATTTAAACAAACTGGTGCTAAATAAATTGATTTCTGCTGACACGCAAAGCAAAATAATAAACATAAAGTTTTGTGATGTGAATTACAAAAAGAAAATTATGTATGAGATACATCATAGGTAATGTTAATGTTTGGAATAATTTCATAGTGGACAATATTATGAGACATTTTTATTTATGCTATAACATGCTGTAATACTTTTTTATGCCTCAAGTATGGGTCACATGAAGGTAAGTGATCATCACTACCACTGATATTAGCAACACCAAGGATATCAATCATAGGCGAGACTTCTTCATCATAGTCTGGACACTCACATATTCATCTCTGCATAATTGTCACAGTGAGAACTATCAAGTCTTTAGTACAAATTACAAATAAATATTGTTTAATATGAAACTAAATTAAGAGGTATTATAATGGTTCGCATTGTCTCAGTAAATGTACACAGCGCGCCAGAGCAGCAAGCATGTTGGAACCTTGTTAATAATTCAATAACAGCTTCTGTTCTTTTTAGAAGATGACTACATTCAACACCCACATCTTTATTATGTCTAATAAAAACATCAGGTCGCCTTGTACATTAATCTTGATTTTTAAAGGTTCATTTGTCTTATGATGTTGTTAAGTGGTTAGCAGGAAAATTTTTATGTAATCAAGTCAATATGCTTCCCAATCATTCCATCATACTATATGTTGATTATTGTAAACCATGATTATTGTAATGAACGCTCAGCTCAATTAAAACTTAACATTACTTACAATGCAATGAGGGCACAGTGATCAATTTAAGATAACAATATAAAATAAAAAATCATCTATACGACAATAATTATGAATATGTTTTAAAACGGACTTTAACCAACTATATTTGAAACTAAAATTTTAACAAACCGAATTTAGACCAACTTAATCTTGACATAAAAGATGAATGAATACAAAGGCAAAATAATATTTTTAGTCATGTCAACGATAAATCTCAAGAGATAGATAAGTACCATGGTGCAATAATTAACAAACTGGTGAGTAACATGAAAACCAGGCTAAGCGATGCGGCCGGCGCGGCCCGTGACGGGCCACAGGGCGGGTCCTCCATTAAGTGTAGTCATCGAGTGACATTATAAATAGAGCTTTAAAAACGTTTGCCAATGCATGTTTACTACATAATATAATATTATAGCAACGTGGTGACTAGTGACCTTGTGCTCCCGAATTGTGGATGGAACTGAAAGTCGTTTTTATGTTTATAATTCGGTCCTAGTGACGTCATTCCGACCGAAATGTTTAAAGAATAAAATTCGCGAATTCACTAGATATTTGTTTGTAATGTTTAATGCGTTATAAAATAACATCATCCTTTGCATTGTTAGTGAGAGCAATCGTTTTAATAAAAAATAGACCTGAAATTAATCAGCGAGTCAACACCCAGTGCGCAGCACAACAAGAATGACGTAAACAGTGTAAATAACATACCTCTACGAGTAGCCACAATAAAACCGGCAGGTAATCACAGATATTTTTAAGATTCACGTCAGAATTATCACTATTTTACGAAATTAATAGGCAATTACAGGTACACGGTATAACTTGAGCGCACTAGCGCTATCACTATAGGGCTTGGTCCGTTTATGCTTCGCTTCGCGACTACAACACCGTTTCCATTCTATTACGGAGTTCACTTCACAACATCGATCTCAGAAATCGCGGTCGCGCACGGCTATGGCGAATGAAGCGGTAGGAGCGAAGCGGGCGGCCGGCGGGCGGAAGAGTTTCACGCAGCGCAGCGAGTCGAGCGCTGTTAGCTAGTGATGTGACGACCTTCCCCAGATTACGATACAAATACGATACGATACGTCAACTCGAGCAGTCTCGATGACATGAATCGCTATCGCGGGTACATTTTTATGATGTAACTCATTTTTTTATACAGTTTGTGATCATTATAACATTTCGTATAAGTTATTAACTTTTGTAATAAATTATTCACGTATTTCCGCATATAAATTTGATTACAAATGACACATAATTATAAACTAAACTAGAAATGTTCAATGTTTCGTCAAACGTAAGACGGATAAATTAATTTATGTAATCTTTGCGACGATTTCACTTCAGAGGCACCTTGCAGGAAGGCTGAAGAATATTTTCACTGTGTACCTACTCAGTTTTCTTACATCCGTCGAGATATTAAATAATTTAAGAATGAACATCTGGTAGATCGTTTGGGGTCTAGTAACAATGCCACCTAGCACCAAAAGGGCATAAAACGTATTTCAACATTACATTACATGTTAAAGAATTTCATGTGTATGATATACACGAACTTCGGTGAAAAATTTGTTAGTATGTACGTTAGTAAACAATTAATAGATTTTAAAAAATACGAGATCACATGAATTAATCATGTGCATTTGATACATTCGACATTGTGGACAACACAGGCGTTTGACGTACTTGTAAGTAGTTGTAAACTTGGCTTGACGACGCGACTGTGCTGATGTTTATTGATATCGAGGAAATCATTCATTCACAGCTGGCAACAATTAAAATACGTTAAAAACCGTTTCCCTGTTCCTCTCTTTTACTTATTACATCAGGATCAGCTTACGATTAGATATTACGATGTTCCACACGGAACAGAAGAGGATCGCCGTTATTTTGTCCGTTAGCTATAAATACAAAGGATGTGATTTCAATGTTTTAGAGACAAAACAATATTGTATGTATGTTATGTTTAAATAAAAAAAAATATTCAATTATTATTAATTAAGTATTCTTTACATAATTATTTTAATATGAGCAGAAATAAAATGTATCTTGGCTCTACCTAGTATAGATTATCTATTTTAAATAGAGCAATAGAGATCCTTATCAATAGAATGTTTACCATACATCTTATGGTAAAAATCCAGATCAAATTACCACCGTGCATATCCATGGCTTCCGTTCGATACGGAGCCCGCAAAATGACGATATTTCGAGTAGAAATTTGAAGAAATAAAAAAGTACCTACTAATAGAAATTATACCTACTAATAATAGGTATGGAATATTGAGAAATTCGCTTTCTTTTTTTAACTTTACATGCTACTTTAGTGCTCTATAATAAACCCGGCACGACCACTGAAGCGTTGAGTGCCAATCATGATGTCCGTTGCTCCGTTATATCATTTCATCGATTATAATATCGAGAAAAGTTTACTGAACCATAACGAATTAGAAAAATAACATCAGACCAGGTCAGATAATATAAAAACGCTTGATGCTGCTTGTTGCCTAAACCATACATGCCATATTGCTATTATTGTACAGAGAATAAAAGTCGATTACACATTATTAATTAAAAGTTATCATCTACAAATTTGGTGTTTTTACTAATAGATATTTTAAATTAATCTTTTGTGACAAGGTCAATCCGCCTTTTTACGTCTATATATGCAAATAAAAAGTAACTAATATACATAAACTGAACTTTGCATCCACTGCACTGTTATTTGAGAAGGTTGCAACCATATTTTTTTGTCTTAAGAAGAGAAAGGAGTAGGCAGATTGACGGCAGCCGGGCTGCCCATGGACGTTACTAATCAGCAACATGTTACCGGCCAAGAAGGATGAGTGAAATTACCTCCTGTCCTAATGGAACGGTCAATTATATATCGGTATACCAAAAGGCAATAACGATGATTTTTATTATTTTTTTAAATTCCACATTACTGAATAATTTAATCAGTTGACCCGATAGAATACAAGTTCTTCTTTATTCATTGACAAGGCATCGGTCTCGGTCGTGGTGTTTCAATGCACATAAGTGACGGTGACTACATACCATCATGTTATCATGTGGCTCGTCTGCTCCTTTGTCTGTAGAATATTTCGATAAAAAAGTGTGAAAGAATTCTTCGTAGTATCCCACAGTCGCTATTGTATATTTTCTATAATAGACAAGGGTGCCAATGTGCCAATAAAAGGGCGAGTAAGTGCAACGTTGCGTGCGGCTGTTATTTTGAGCGCGCCCGAGGTTGGACGGAAATCATATTTTTCGCAGAACAATCTACGTGACCTTGGCAACCCCAATCAACTAGGGCCAGTTCCCCTCACAATTGCGGTTGCGACGCCATGCGCCAGGTCGACAACCGTCCTGGATAGACCAATTGATCGAGTACACGTGACCGCTGATCGATAGATGAATGTTGTCGTCATATAACTACGACTAATCTATAGCCTGTGTTAATTACACCGATCTCAGCTTAAGAACGCAAACTTAAATATCTTTTTTTAGCAGTTAAATAACGAATTCTTAACACAAATCACTTATCTGTTCATATTACTGCTTAACATAGTTCGCGATATATGTACCTTGAATATAGTTGCAAATTGCAATGTGAACAAATTAAAGCTAGCTAATTATTTTTATCATTAAATCTTGTGTCTCAATCAACCTTAAGTGGAATGCGATTAGATTGAATGCGAGTATAATGTAACAATACAAAGAAATATATGTATGTATGTACAATAAAAGACAATGTATCAAAAAGCAAAAACTCAAAAACCTAAGATATAAGAAATAGTATGGAACTATTTTCATTAATGACTAAATAAATTCAGAGGGTACAAGTGTATTCGGTAAGGTTTGAGTAACAAGCTGTAATATGACGATGTTTACTGAAGATGTTATTAAGAATGCTTTGTTATAAGAAACAGGTGGCACTGCTACCGATTCAATGTAGCAAAAAATTTATACGAAATGAAATTTTTCGAGATTGAAGTCTTGATCAAACGTAGTAATATTAAATATCACTTGCTTCGGTGAAGTTTTCCTTTCCCTATCTGTAGTCTTGGATGGTCTGTGAACCCTACGTATCTGCATTTCCGCAGCGTAGTGGAGGCTAGCCTCCACTCCTGGATTTTAAGAGACCTGGGCCCGACAATAGGATAACTATGGGTCATAATGATAATACCTACATATACCTATAGAACTCATGGTTTTCAAGTGAATACAAGATGTGTCTCGGTATTATCCTTATTAAAATATTTATAAATCTTTAGCAACAATGCTTGTTTTTCTTCTATTTTTGAACTCCAAATAACGAAAAAATGTGGTGACCTTAACATTACGACTGATTTCATCCATTGCGAGAAAATCCCTGTACCTCGCTCAGCGACAGGACGTCTCTTTGGTATGTTATGTGTTAAGATAGTTCTAATCATATAAATAATGAAAAAAAGCATTGCAACTGTAAGCGTAATAATAATTAGAAAAATAAAATAAGGAAATGACTCTCAAAACATAACTTTGTCTGCTTATAATATAAAAAAAACACTCGCAGCGTTGCAGAATGTTGAGAATAATAAAATTAAAAACATACATATTTAATGGATATAACGTACTCGTTTTCCACGGGCGTGTACGGGAATGCGGTCTCCTGTACTTGGGGCGGAGGACTCGTCTCTGGTTCCTCCTGAAGAGGACTCTCGTAGATTAGAGTCTCTACCATAGACCCCTTAGAACTGCCGAAGGATACCCTGTTCAAACAAAGATTTATTACAAAATTATCACAATTATTTTCACTAAACATTTCTTTTAAAACCTTATATTAAATGAGACTTTTAATAACTAATTAATAAGGAATTTGCTACTCTATTGTGCACTAATTTATTAACAGCTATAGTTCTTTTATCACAACTGAAAATTTATATTAATTACATAAAAAAGTACATTATAAAGTCTAAACGCATGCAAAATATGCACAAAGTTATATTTATTTCATTGATGTAGTATATACTAAAGTAAAAATGCTTTACGTCCATAGTTTATTTGTTAAATATACGTAGATGGCATTAATATGTCGAACATAAAAAATTGGCCACGTATACAAGTATGTTTTTTTATTAATTGAATTTAATGCTGCATATGCTTCAAAACATACTTCACAGTATTACGTACGTTTTACTGAACTTTGAATCTAGTTATGAATTCGAAGTTTAAAAAGTTTGCGTATAATTTATTCCACTGTCGCCCGAATTCGAATAGAAATAAATTTCTCTGTGTGGAAAACAAAAACCAAATTGTGGTTTTCTGTTTCTCAAGTGGCCAGTAACATTTAGGCGTCATTTTTGATGTAAAAAGCCGTTTTCGAGCAGACTATCCGTCTGATGGTAGGGAGGCATTGTTGTCAGCAAAACCAAAGGCGTGAGGTCGTGACCGTTGAGTTGCAAAGCAAAAAAGAAAGCGACTAAACTGCATTATTTCTTACTCTGCGTCAATGCCACCGTAACACGTAAAAACGCTCCATTTTAAAAGTCAGGCATACATATAAAAATGCGGCAAAATCAACCCCTTACATCGAAAAAAGGATTCTCATAAATATAAAATAAAATTCAACTTTTTTTTCATCTTCTGTCAACATTGACGCTTACATTTTTGTTGTCAAAAACACTAACATACTTTATTACCTTTTTGTTGCAAAACATTTTTCTTTCTGTTCTTATACTTGCTTATCCTCTTGAAATCATTGCGTTCAGATTTATATTGGTTTTCGGTGAGTGGTGTTTTGCATATTATATCGAACTCTACCTACTCGTATAATCGTACGGATACGTTTTTTAGTACAATTACACTCTTATGCTTGGTACTTCGTACCCAAATATTGAATTCATAGTTACGCATACATATAGTGCTTTATAGTCTACTTTCTAATAGACCAACTTGGAGCCTTTTATGGTAGCGCGTGACCATATCACGTAAACTTTTACACTTATTGTACTTCCGTATTGGCGAGAAGCTGCTTAACATTCTTTGTGATGCCTGGCCCACTTTAGCTATAACAGGCTCTGGATTATTCTATCTATTATTTCAATGGATTCCTTTGAGCCCAGGTTAGCTCATTACTATTATGTGGATGCAATATAATACGAAGCGGTTAAAGTTAAAGCCATAATTCAGTTCTCATTCCATAATAAAATTATACTAAGCCTAGCAAATTTATTTGAAATTTAATTTTTCAACTAAGGACTTTGTCATGGATTTTATAAAGCGTTATTCAGCGTTTACTGCAGTTTTATTGTTAACGTAATCCCAAAGCCAATTAATAATCCGAACGAAGTTAACTGGCACTTCGATAAACTCGTTTGTTTTATCTTGACCAAGAACAATGGCCAAGGATCTCGGCGTTCTCAAATATGATCCGAACACGGAGGCGTTTCAAATGCGGGCGCAGTGGAAGAAAGTTGATATATGCCGGCAACAATGGTTCGAGCGATGGAGTTGGCTGCTAGAAGAACGAAGGTTGTATATATTAAAATTTAAGTCCCACTTGTCATATTTATTTGGTATGTAGGTATGCTGTTAAAAGTATATGATAATTAAAATGTTGCTATTATTCTTAAAAATCGTTTTAAATTAATGCAATATAAAATGGTACGGTTTCGTTTCGGAGTATTAAGTCAATCCAACATACAACGAAATTTCAATAAGAGTGAAACATATGCACCTACATATATCAAAGCACTGGCCTAGTTTAAATTAAATACGTACATATACCTTTATATCATATAATAGAACTGTATGCAAATCGTCAGAAAATCTACAATCATTAACATCCGGCGATCACATAAATAATGTATCTGCCTATGTTCACAGCAACATGTGGTGCGATACCATTACATATAATAAACTAAATCTTGTTTATTTCAAAATTTATAATTTCTTTTGAATTTTGTAATTATAAAACGCTATTGTAAGAGAAACTGCATGTCATGGCGTGAGTCTTCCGTTATGTTATACTAATAGTGGATTATCCACGACTGCACAATTTGTAGCTACAATACGTACAATGAGAGCCAATTTTATTGCTGCAGTTGACTTCCTATTGTGTGAGTAAGCTAGGGAAGAGTATTTTAATTTACTAGAAATCTTTACATTTTCACGTTCGTATTGGCAAATCCGATTCAATAAGATCCGGATTATATCTAACATAGAGGATCAAAATTAGGTGAGTTTTGACGAGGACAGATGAAATTTTATTTGATATTTCATTGCAAAATAAGGCGTTACTTCGACATACCATCGCTTTTGTTTTTGTGATGAGTTCCTCTCCCATGACCGGTTCTAAGGTTCATACAATGAATTGACGAACGAAGTGTAGTTAAGAAGATATCTCAATAACCCAATACTCATCTCTCCCCAAACTACCGTACCTCAATCATTAGTCAAAATTGATAAAAGTGCATTGGTATTTGTACAACAAAACTCAAATTAGTTGAATGAATTATGAATTTATAAATTTCTATTCCTTTACAGACAAACACTACTGGAGTCTGACGCGATTCGCCAAGAAGCCGCAGATGCCCTTCCACATGGGATAACCAAATTGGAAGTCACGAAAACATTAAAACCAGTGCCCGTCACTTCTACCGGCGTTATCGGCTGGCTGGCTGCCAAGTTTGTAATCACTTTTTTGTTCAATCAACATTGTTCAAACGTATGTAGCTGAATCAAATTCCTTCCAGCTCAGTCGTTACCTATTTCATACTCGCCTTTTAAAATACCAAATCCCAAAAGATTTGTCTTTATAATCTTTCCTTGCAAGCTTGAAAGAGCACCATTCACATATACGGAGGCTAGGTACTTAACATGGCTATGAGCTTTTCCGAGCGAAATCAAAGGTCTTTTTACTGCGTTGTAAGGAAGTTTGCTTATTTTCCTCTTCTCTTTTCCTTCTTTAAGTTTTCTATTACAAGTCAATATATAATTATTATATATAATTATTCTATTTAATATGACGTGTAAGTTTTAGAACTTTCTAGAGTGCTTTGAGAAGTTTTACAAATCAAAAATTCCATATAGGTTTTTGGAACCGATTCTTTGAGAATACTTATAACTTTAAATAGATAGCTTCAACATAATTTGTTTTGACTAATTAATAATGAATAAATATCCGTTCATATGTATCTATTATTCGTTAATTTATTAAATAATATGCGTGTAAACCGTAAACGTGAAATTTATTAAATAAAGTGCAAAAGTTATGGTACCTACCAAAATTAATGTTTGACCCTAAGAGCCTACTCTTACTGGATAATTTACACATTATTTATTTATTTTCAGACCAGACTGCCAATTGGAAATTTACACATCATGGTTGACTAAGATTCCTAAGAAATTGCCCGACGTGTGGGATGACAAAAACTATGTGTGATTGTTCAATTTGCTCAATTGGTCCAGAATTTACTTTGATTTAATATTCATTTTACTGATAGAAGCTTTTGTTATATATTTAATATGAAATTATATTTGTTTGAATAAAAGATTATTTTTCACTGGAGTAATACTGGTAAGTGAATTCCGTCAGGCATTCGATTCGCGTCAAACTAATGAGTCTCACAATTAACACAGCGTTAATAAATCATTGTTTCTTCAGATGTAAAGTTTTCGTTATAAACTTGTGGATAGGTAGATTGTATTGCGATTCGTTTTAACCCTGTCATCTCCTCCATAATGGCATCTCTTTAATAATAGATGACTTCATTATGAATAAAACAAGTAGAGAAATGGTTTCCTAATTGCTTACTTTATATTAAAAATAATTTATTTTATTGTCTCATATCAATTTATAACACGAAACCTGTTTTTCATACCCACGTACCTACTTAGTAACGTAATTAGACTCATTTAGATGAAATATAGTTACATTTCTGCAATATTAAGATCCAGAATTAGTAAGGAATCTTAGAAGAAGTCACTAAGATCCAAATTGGATGTTATGAACAGAAAAACGCATCCAAAGTTTGACATATAAGATCGTATGATATGAACCACACGTGATGATGTACCAGTAGGTACCCTCAGTAGCTAGTAGGTACGAAGCAAATCTACAGCATTTTGTGGATGCAAATCACGTGTATCTGATTACCAATAATGACGCTGTTACAGTTCACACTGTTTCAAAATTAATGATTTGGTTACACAACGCAAAGTGTTGTACAATTTAACGACAGCCGACAAGAAATCGTGACCTTTTAAATGAAACCCCAAGACTATTCATTCAGAAACTTTACTTTCTTTTCGACTGTCGCGGCGAAGCTTATATAAAAAGCAAAGTTACTAACCTTTTTAGAGAGGTGTGTTTACTGCCATTACTAAGAAGTTTATGCTTAGGTTTTTCGTGAGCCCCCGTAGGAGTCGATGATGAGATAGTAAGGTCACTGGCGAACGAGCTCGTCGAAGAATCCTTGGATATATTTGACTTGATTTTTCTTACAGCTGTTTCTGGGCTTTCTGGGCTCCCCACTAGTTCCAGGGCTAGTCGGCCTTTACCGGGAACTGGAGGAGGCTTTTCGTCCACCGGCACCATGTACGATAGCATGGCTGCCTCTTTTGCTTCTCGTTTATATCATCAAATTCACAAGCTCCGATTCACGTGTACGGAAAATGCGTGCCCTTCGTTATATCCATATTTGTATGTCGGTCGAGATCTAATTTGCCTTATCACTCACTAATCACTTTAATGGCGGATATATGTATGTAGATTTCAATCGAGATCTGAAAGACAATATTACACACTTATATAAGCATGGCGTGGAAAGTCCTTATCGGGAAACCACGTTCAGACAGTAGTAGGTCTAAAGCAACATAGTTAACAGAAGCACCTTTCTAGCCAGGGCTGAGTCAGTCAAGCATACGTCACGTTCCTAGACGCCCGCATACAAGCGATCTCGACCGACTCAAACGAGTTCAACCTTGAGTACCGCTTCCAATTTAAGTCATTTGACGCTGTATGCTTGTAAATATTTTTATAAGTTGGGGTCATCTTAAATGTTGGTAGTCCGGTTTAAGAGCAAATTATTTTTTCTGTACCTTATTAAAATGTATACATAATATGTTATTATTTGATAGGCCGGTTGGTCTAGTGGTTAGTGAACCTGACTACTACTACATTGAGGTCGTGGGTTCGATTCCCACCCAAGTCAAACTTTTCTGTGATGAACAGGAATGTTTGTTTTGTGTGTCCGTTTGTGTATTAGAAATGTATTTAAAAGTATATTTGTATGTTTATCAGTTGTCTGATCACCATAGTACAAGCTGACGCTTAATTTGGGGTCAGATGGCCGTGTGTTAGTTGTCCAAAGATATTTATATTTTATTTATATCAGATAATGTAGCAGAGCTAATATAAGAAAATCGGGTAGATCTGTTAAAAGTATTTTTAATAAACAACTTTTGAGGTTGTTTTAAAGTAGAGCTACATAAATATGGTCAATTATAATTGAGAACTAAATATTTCTTGTTTTAAGGCCTGTCTTCGTATTATAACCTGTGGAATTCTAAAAACTGACTTTTTTTTATTGCAAACAATTGGAATAAAGCGCATTTTACATCAATTAAAAATATTATGCTCGACATGGAAGGCGCAACGCCGCGCTCCCAGATTTAGTACTAAAATTGTAAGTAAATTATATTCATACATTGATGTGCAAAGTTACATCCAAAACGGTTCAGCCGTTTCTGAGATGGCTAGAACAAACGTAGAGACAAATTGTTTCGAGAAAAAAAAATAGCGTCACAAATTTCATGTTTTTTAAATTGCAGGAATTAACGAAACTATTATTACTATATTAATGTCAATAAAAGTAGAGTGCGTGGTTATATATATATATATATATATTTACTAGTATTAAATGTGCAAAAAGCTAAATGATGAATAAGGAATAAGCTTAATCAATTGCAAGAATCGAAAGAGATGACTAGTAAACCTTAATTTAATATTGTTATTTATATAAATATATTATTTTGATTATTGTTAACCCTATCCGTATAAATCGCCTTTCTATCCCCAACCCACTATTGTGACAATATCTGAGGAGCTTGTACTATATCAAACAACTGATTAAAATACTTCAGTAATAATAAAACCATATCTATGTATATACTTCAATATTTTTACATCCAGACACAGAACAAGCACTCCTGTTCATCATAGGATTTTTTCTGGGTAGGAATCAAATCCACGCTTAGTACCAAGAGACTGCTGTTTTACTGATCACTAGACCAACAGGGTAGTCGTCTGAAAGCAACGTTTGTTTGGTCTCCGATCGATAATTATGGCCGACATGCGTGAGTTTAAGCATAACATTTGTGTAGTATCTGATTACCGTTTACTATGACTACGGCATAGTACGTGTGTATTATATTAACTTCCCCTTAGGCTTAATTTATATTGAAAAATTTAACAACGGGCGCGGTCGGTAAAAGACTCCTTGCAAAATTTTCGTACGCGCTTCCGTGCTTCCTTACATGTAAAGCCGTAAGTCTCGGTTGCTATTCATTGACAGACCGGTTCGTCTAGTGGTTAGCGAACCTGATTGCTATGCTGAAGGTCGTGGGTTCGATTCCCACCCAGGTCAAACGTTTCTGTGATGAGATGAGATGTTCTGTGTCTGGGTGTAAATATCTATATAAGTATGTGTTTCAAAATATATATGTTTGCTTATCAGTTGTTTGATCACCATAGTACAAGCTAAACGCTTAGTTTGGGATCAGTTGGCCGTGTGTGAGTTGTCCTGAGATATTTATTTATTTATGTAATAATCGTTCGTGGTAAGAATGCTTTTGACTCGAAGAATGCTTTTGCAGTAAAACTAGGAACCCAAGATATCTTTGATACTACTATGTTATCATTTTGCATGTTATTACATCTCAGATATTTTTAACTTACATGTTCACTTTTTTCTCTGGTACAGTAATTAATATGGAGATAATAAAGTTCAAACCTCTTAGGAAGAAACATGTTGACTTTTAGTAGATAAAATCTGTTTTTAATTATGTAACAGTTTTCAGAATAAGAGACCCCAGTTCATGGAATTATGTTATAATCTTATTTAAGTATAGGGATATGACATTTTGATGAGATCTTTTATATTCACGAATATAAATAACTCAGTGATTTATGGTGAGAAACCCCAAAGTGTATTCTGTTAAGTTTTAGTGACGAGTGACCTGTTCGCACTTAAGTTTTTTTATATCTGAGGTAAGTGGACAGGGTTCTATAGATGGATATTTTTTGTTTATTTGTGGACTGATTGTAATAACTACTTAATATTAATCCAGGCTTAGCATAATGCATTAGTAAAACCGCATTCAAATCGATTTAGTCGCTTCTAAGATAAGCGACCACAAAGGCACAGATCAACTGACGAAAACAATTTAAAAAAAACATTGCATTGGGTTCTGTTCCTTACTAAAATCCCCTGAAATAATTTGTCCCAAATATCGACTATATAATAAAGTCTATTTATTGGTCATATAATAATAAAGTGCTGGGAAAAGGGTAAGGGTAATGTATCTAAACAACAAAGATTGGAGAGTCACGAAGGTGACGTGGGAACAACAAACTAACCGACAGGTTACTGGAGCAACAAGTGTCCGAGTCAGTTCCGCTGCTCATGGCATATATGTACATATATACTATATATGTTCTACTGCCACCTTGTTTGATGTTCAGAGGTCTATTCATGACAATGTAAATGTCTAACATTTCAATCCGTATTGGAGCAGCGTGGTGGAATATGGTCTATGCCTCCTCAATGAGGGCGCTCAGCAGTGCGCCTATGAGTTGAAGCTAAATCATAATAAATGATTCTACTAAACCATTCAAAGTCTATCGGCTTGTTTCGATTGTCAGCGATCGAAAAAGTTGAGCAACAGCGAGCGCGGTCAGTAGGTGAATGGTTGACCGCTGGTGGTTAAAACTTCATGAGTGCTTCGGTTTGCACGTAAATCC
>DWJZ01001024.1:0-26047 GCA_018249125.1 Asbolis capucinus | reverse complement strand
AAGAGTGAATAGGCATTAACTAAGTTAGTGTGTCCAACATCTTAGACATCATCACCACTTTCCATCAGGTGGGATCGATGTCAAGCATTTACTTATTCTGTGTAAAAAAAGACACTAAACAAACTTATATGATTTTAAACAGTAAATATCGTAGACAAACTATCTGTACCCAGAGTTTCTAGCAGGTATGATAGAATGAAGTATAGGGGCGGATTCAGCCTTAAAATAGTTTTGGTAGACTAAACACAGTCCAGGGGTGTACCCCCTAATCCATATCATATCAGCTCATCGGAATACAATAATGATCTTTGAGCATCAATGGCCTCGTGAACTACAACACGATTTCATCGTATCCAGTAAGTTCCTATACCCGAAGCTTCTGTATAAAAACACTAAAACACGTGTATTGACATGACGTATTAAAGGATTATGACGATGTACATCGCAAAAATGTTATCGCGATTGCAAAATTAGGTAGATAAGATTGGTTAGCATTTCCTCCAAGCAACCGGCGACAACGCTATCGGGCGACTACACGCTGCCGCGCTGGGCGGAAGAGATAGCACGCACACACTCACATGCACACATAAACATGCACACTTATGTTGACACATTATTTTGTTGTTTACTTGGAAATTTATTGCACACACCTAAACACACACACTTATGCAAACACATTATATCGTTGTGTTTATTTTGATGTATTATTGTAGGAACTTTCTTTTGTTAACTTTTGTCTTTCGTCACGTGAGCTATTGATTCTTAAGAAGGAACCAACTAGGAAGGAAAATATTAGTTTTCATTTCATTACTTGGAACTTTTGAAAAACATTTATTTGAACGGCCTAAATACTACATTTACATGACAGATGAGTGTTTGTTCTCGAGTAATAGGCATCATTTATGATGTTCATACATTCTATGATACAGTGAATAATTCCAGTATGAGTGTGTAAGTTTGTAGTTTTTACAGATCGCAAGCTTTTACACTGTTTATCAAAAATAATGCGATGTGATATGGAGTTGCTTACATCGCTTCTTTCTTACACAATTTCTCTACCTACCTAGCGTTCGTGTTTGTGGTCAAATATAGCATCATTAAACATATTAAAAAATACTATTTTATTTTATTTTACATTAATAGAGTTCTGTAAAATAGTTAAATTCCGTTCCGTTATTAAAAAATGATGACGAGTTATTGCATTAAAGTAGACTCGGTAGCATTAAGAAATACTTAAGGTACACAAAGCCTTTGTAAAATCAGAATATACAAAACTATATGTTAATGAATAAGATAGAGAAGAAATATAGCCGGAGTACCTCTCATTCTTTCTCTTGCTCTAATATTCATATTAATATACATTTTCGACGGAAAAGTTCCACGTGTCCTTATGATAAGAGTCGATATACTGTATTATGTACTATGTCATAATATAGTGATCGACTCTGCATACAATTTTAAATTAATATCATCAAACTATATCTCCCGGGAGAACGAAAAGGTTTTAAAAAACTCTTAAATTTTACAGTAAATATTTAACGTATATCACGCTAAATTCATATTTTAAAATAGTCAAGATGGCGGACAGTTGTTCAGTGTTCAGTGGGTGGTACAATGCAGGGCAATATAACATAATTCCCGCTCTATCGAGTCGCATCAAGTAACAGCTTTTGTCTCAGTATTAGCAAACAACTGCGTTTGTATCGCAAGAGGTTTGTGGGTAACCCATTTATCGTGCGGGATGCGCCGACCGGTTCCTCCCCCCGCGCCGCCTCACCTCACCCCCCGCCGCCCTCTAACGCACTTCGCATACTTGCATCCGGGAATAAAAGAATCCATCCTGCCTATCAACACTCCAATTTGACCGCTACCCCCTCTAAATAAGGACGATGTTCGATCAATGCGAAATCGAGTAATTTTCTTTTCGCATCAAACACTCCGCTAAGTAGCCGAGCGAAGATGACATTCTAGAGGCACGGACGAACGCGCACCGCACACCGCACCGCGCACCGCACCGCGCACGCCGTAACCTTGATACTGCAGCAGTGAAACCAGTAGGATGCGTCCAGCGCATCTAAAAATAGAACCGCCAGGGCATAAAATGTGCTCTTTTTGTTACGTTCTGCCAGTGTTCCCAGGCTCGAAGGGATTGGACGTGCCGCTCATGGATTGGTTCATTAAATTGTAAATATCGGGGAGCCGATCCGCCGCTCAGCGACCGTTATCGACTGCACTTATCTATTCGGTTACACGTCCAAGTTTTTCCATAAATATCTGTACGGGTTTTTCATGGCGGCTGACTGGGCCACTGTCACGTGAATAAAGGTTTTGCCGTGGTCATTACGCTGGGCACCATATCATGCTGTATTTGTTGCGCTCCGATACACGCGGGGATTAATGTATTTGTTTTATTTTATAAGGCGAGGCTCAGAGTACATACATGGACTATCTATTTATCAATATATTAAGTTTAGGTCTTAGTCTCATAGGGGAAATATGATTCTTTAATAATTTCGCTGTATAGTTAGTTAAAATTGCTTGTTATTATTTTTACTTCGCCTATTTCAAACTACGCAAAAAATTCACTGAAAAACAGAGTTTTGGTACAAATTAGATTACTACTGGGCAAGATATCGGCTCCTAAGTCCGGATCTATCCGGTTCTTTATACTCGGATCAAATCCGGTCCGGATAAATGATAAGTACGTACAAATATATTTTGAACCGTGTATATGTGATACCTGTTGTGTGAACCGTACACAAAGGCTATAACAGTATAATTACCCATTCTTGTTATTTGATATAGATTTTATTAACAATATTACATTTACTAACAAAAAATATTGTTCTTAATTATATTCGTGACATTTAATGACTCGAGGCGAGTTTAAAAGTCGGGTGTGAGATTTAAATTGCTCAACATCTCGGACCGTAGATGGGAAGGTTAAGTTATTGTTATTGTTACGAAACAAGCGAACACGAAGAACATGCTAGTATATTTGTCACACGTGTCGAGGTGAATAACCTTAAGATAAGCCGCGCGAAAATACTCCTGTTAGATAATATTAGAAAGAAAGCGACCGAACGGAGCGCCATGGAGTCCGCCGATACTGCGCATCAACTAAAAATAATAGCAATTCAACTCGTGTTATATAATACTTGGATATGTACATTACTTACAGCTTGCTTCAAAATTAACGGATTTTCGTACCTTTAACCACAATTACACTCCCTTCGGGGGTGAATTTCCAAAAGTCCCTTCTAAGTGCTCAATTACGTCGTACAAGAGACCTTCGTACATTGTTTCGTGTTTCTACGCACAGCGGTTTCTGCTGTGCGTTTATTCTGTCTGAATATTTAAACTTTATACATATAAATACATGTATATGACAGAGCGGTCAATGATCATCGAATTCACCCATCGTGAATTTTACATCGAATTTTAAATCCATTTAAAAACACTTGCGCGTTGGCGACGTTCAAGGTCATTAAACGCTCGTGATACTGGGAAACGTTTTTTCTTTACATTTCTTCCTTATCGCATTAATTGAGCCATATTATGATATACTGAAGTACTTTAGCGTCAATGAATATAAGAAACGCTCAATCCCGATGAATAATTAATTAGATTACATACTCCACATAAAAACAGTTCAAAACTATTATATTCGGAAATTCTGTACACTTGTACAAAATGTCTTTCTGCCAATTCAATCGTACCTTTGAAAAAGCAAGCGGCCTCATTATTTATACGACGGCATAATTCTCTGTTGTGTTCGTCGTGCCACTGATACCTTATCACTCAAATACTTGGTAAAAATAGAGTACCTTGTACCTGTACCGTACCTATCTGTACGACTTCCTTGTCAACATAGCTCAGTGTTGCCAGCTATGAAATTTTACCTACATCCGGGGTAATTGATATAAAAGCGATACTTACACCCGATCTCACCGGTGTAGGCCGGCTCTGAGCTACTCGTCTATTCTTATTTTCTCAGATGTTTTTAGGTCATCGTATGCGGAGGCGATTTGTTTTTTATGACATTTCCACGAAATATTTATCCGCCCCGACGCCGTATGGAATCACAGCTGGCGATCGTATGAAGCTGAGAGGAAAGGGAAAGCTAAACAAATACACTTAGTTCTTCACAAATATTTCGCTTTTAAATTTTGATACAAAATTTTACTGAAGCGTTGCTGTTCCCTCTGTATCTTTCCGTCAATCATTAGTTAATCAATCATTAGTTAATGTGTCGCAAAAATGATAGGTAAAGCTGCATTTCCAACAAAATTGTCCCCGTAGTAACTGAATGTACAAAATGTAAAGCTCAATTATTACTTCAGATATATTTCATGTTATACTCTGAAACTTAATTTATAAGTGACTATAAATTATCTACAATCGTACAAGCAGTGTCGCGGCTAGAACGGTTACCTGGTATAAATAGAAAGATAATATCCAGTGCAACATATCGCATAATTGGATTTTAAAGAGAAACGTCGTGACATGTGGCGGAGGAAAATCGCTGGTCGCCGGAGACTGGCCGCCGCATTGGGGTCAAGGCGAAGAGTCCGCCGCGGCCCGCGGCCCGCGCGGCCGTTGACGCAATCTAGCACGCTTGTATCTATTTCAACGTTCTTATCAACACTATTTCAACTATTACCGAGCAAGCCGGACCATTTCCGGAACAAATACGACACCAACGGCAAAAATACGGCTGCTCTTTAAAAATTGACGAATCTCGTACTGTTCGAGATAAAAATAAAGACATTTTTTTAATTTAAAAATAAAATACAAAATATACAATACGAAGCATTAAAGTAATTTTTGATATTCAGATTCAAACTGGATTGACGTTATAAAAATTAGGCATTTTTTGTATTCTGTACTGGCAAGTTTTCGCGTAATTTCAAAACCTGAGTGCTAAGTATTGCAAATTCGCACTAATATTAATGTATTTTTGCCGTATCTCGGACACGATTCCCCATAAATATTGTTTTTACTCGCGCTCCACGTTATGAATATCAATCCCGACGAACGTATTACCGCTGATCGTGAAAATAATCACGAAACGTTTTACGGTGTTCTCGAGAGGGCAATATCCCTTTAGCGCATCGAAACACGATATTAAACAGGATTTTAGTTTCTGTTTCCCTTTCCTTTATGAGTTGATGACCTTTACCAGCTATTGTGGTCGCATTGCTTAGATGAACTGACACGTTATCAGCCATTTCATTTCAATATATTTAGTTCTGTCCCTCGTGTAGGAAAATATCCCCGATTTCTGTTCCCCGATTTTCGAACCCAGTAGTCATTTTGCTTGAATTTTTTATCGATTTCTTACTGAAGTTTACATGATGAAAAATCCATGGTTTCTGTTATACCTATATTCCTTTACGATTTTTACGATCCCGTCTTGATGACACCAGTAGATCGATAAGCATATATCTGGCAACCCTGTATCCAAAAAATCATCTTTATTTCGTTCAAATGCCCTAATATGCAATTATAAGTCTTTCACATATTAACCCAAGAATATCAGTGCATTAAATACGAAAGAGAAAATTACTACTAACTACTCATAAAACAGTACCTATCGCTTTGCATCGATAACTGGCTTCAATAACAGCACCATACATCAAAATTCATCGCAATTATTGAATTTTCATAAACAATAAAGCAATAAAATCAATGTTTAACAGCTTATTATCGGAGCCCTCCTTCCCGGAACTCTGACAACACGATGACGGTAATCATTAGAATGAAATATTTCTCAATAAATACAACAGATAATGACACATCCTAATAAAAGCGTCATTTAAGTTCCAAAAAATTCAGTCAAAGAGGGGTACTTTAAAATAATGTGCGGTGATTGGGCGGTTCAAAACAATTATTCACAATAATAAGCAACTAGTTTACATTAATATAACTGATATAAAATATTTTTCTTAAAAAAAAAAACATATGTCGCTACTATATTCATAGCCACAGTTGTATATCGTCTGAACACGCGTTGTGTATTATAAGATCCATTGGTCTAATGTTTTAGCCGAAACACTTAACCCTAACTACGGGGTCCAGGTTGTATAGTCGATGCTCCAAGCCAAAACAGCGGTATATCAAAATAGTTGGTAGTCAAATTGTAACTGTAAACTAGTGCCGAAACGTGTTGCCAAAATAACAAGAGCTAGTTATCAAATAGAGATTGTGCAGGCCAGCGCTGGCGACACACGTACTCCCACAGCCACCGTGGGAGTTGTCTCCTAATCGAACAATTGTACCTTAGATTCCTACTGACACAGCTATAACTATGCCATCATTCTAGAGACGTATGAATATTCGTCTTCGGAATTCAATAGAAGGCATATTGTTCTATGAATAATACAACCTTATGATCAATGGTCACTTTCTCGTATGGACATCAGTAGTACTAAAACCTGGTAGGTTGCCAAGAAAATGTTTAAAAGAATTTACAGATTAAAATATACAATCAAAGTTTCAAACAATAAAATATTAATGGTTGAACTGTCAACGTAATTATTTTAAAACTTCCTAGACTTCGATGAAAGCTACCTAAAGTGACTGAAAATGTTGTAATGAGGTGAAGTGTATTGATGTCATTTTTTTTTAAATTCCAGTGGGCACAGTGGGCGAGCGCGACGCGTACGGCGGCTACGGGTACGGCGGCGGAGGCGGCGGGCACCACTTCGCGGCGCCGGCGCCTCCGCCCCTGCCGCACGACGACCTCCCCTACTCCGTGTTCGACTTCGGCGACTACCAGCGGCATCACCACCACAACAAACTGAAGCCCAAGAAGAGGCCGCGCACCGACGCGCCGCCGGCGCCCGGTGTCAAGCGCAAGTCGCGAGAGGGTTCAACCACATACCTCTGGGAGTTCCTCCTCAAGCTGCTGCAGGACCGCGAGTACTGCCCCCGGTACATCAAGTGGACGAACCGCGAGAAGGGTGTCTTCAAGCTGGTGGACTCGAAGGCGGTCTCGCGGCTGTGGGGGCTCCACAAGAACAAGCCCGACATGAACTACGAGACGATGGGCCGCGCGCTCCGCTATTACTACCAGCGCGGCATCCTGGCCAAGGTGGACGGCCAGCGCCTCGTCTACCAGTTCGTGGACGTGCCCAAGGACATCGTCGAGATCGACTGCTCGCTGGCGTAGGCCCGCCGGGACCGGGACCGGCGCCGGGACCGGGAGGGACTGTCATACGTAACCGCTGCCACAGCGGAGTTATTCGTTTCGCTCTTACGTACATTTCTTCACTAACTACTCTAAATAGGAAATTCGTGTATTTTTGACTCATCATGCATTACGTTTTTCCGATCGCTTCTAATAACGTTCTAAGATAAATATTGTTATTCTCAATCGAAGTAATGTAATCTTTATTATGGAATTTAATATTTATACAAAATAGGAGAGACGAAATTGATTGCTCAAATGTTTATATATATACCTATTTTTAGGGGATTTCAGAAAGGAACACTAAATTTGCTAGATGTTATATGGTGGGTGGAGTGGATTTTGTATAATGTTGAAACGAATTTTTAAAGTTTGTAATGAAATTTCTATAGGCATATATTGCGCGTCCGCCGCGACGGCGATCCGCCGGCGACTCCGGTCGTCCGACGACTTCAAACTTCCTACCTCAAAACTTCGCAAAAATACATTATATGAATATACAATTTATTCGAAAACAGTTTTTACAATATGCAATAAGTATAATAATATTATAGTCTAAATAAGAGTTTATATTAAAGAAATATTTACGTAAAAAATGTTTATTATATAGTAACAAAAATATCGTATAATATTATCCTCAGATGAAATATATTAATTCTTTGGTGCTTTTTATGGCCATTCGCATATTTACACCTTGTTACAGACTAAACACCTCATTAATGTTGATATATATTATATATTGTTCCCTTCGTCCCAAGTATTGGACTAACGGACACGCGCGACGCGGCGCGTCATGCCGCGTCCCGCTCGCTCTCATGTCGGCACAAACACTAGAACGGGACGGCTGCAGCCGCGCCGCGCGTGCCGCGAGTGTCCACTGTCCCGGTGTCCGACACCTAGTCGTTGGTTTCGGTGTCCACAACTCGCTGAAACCGAATTTTAAATTGATATTATTTAGGTTTTTATATTTGTGGAATTCGTCTAAATTCTACGCGAGTACTGAACCTACTGCCAACTTTCTGTTAGAAAACTGATAAATTTATAGTTAAGGGATGAATTTTTGTGCGTTAATTGTGTTAATTATTATTATATAGACGTTACTGTAAGTGAGCCGGTGAGGTGAACATGTTCTAGTTTATTTCGTTTATTTAAAGATAGCGAACCTGTTGGGCGGGACCCGTGCTATCCTTTCTTGACATATCAAAAAGACAAATCTATAGAGTTTTCATATACACGCCGATATCTTACTGACCTCTGCATATCAGAACGTTCCACGACGCGACACTCGTCAGTCGGCAGTCGTCAGTTACTCAGACGCTATGTGATACATTCTGAGTCGAAGCGCGGGGCCCCCATTTTTTGTTACCTGAATAAATATTATTAATAATTAATTACGATTTGTGGTCCAATGTTAATGAATCATAATACTTTATCTAGATAGTTGATAAAAGATCGATTAAGCTGTAGCCTAGTACACATTGTTTTATCGACGCCGCAATACAAGCACGGAGCAAGCAACGAGCACCTGTCCTCCGTCTGTACGGACGGACTGGTCGTGTACATCGGCAGCCGACAGCCACCTACAATGATGTTTCATTTATATTATATACTAACACCTAATCCGTCGCCGAGGAGCGGGAGTTGTCGTAGCGCAGGACTGGGCGGGGCGCGCGCGGGCTCGTAATTCCTGAACTTATATTATTACGCAATATTTTTATAATAAAAAGTAAAATATATCAATATATTAGTAGCTAAGTCTCTTAAAATAGTGCACTACAGGGCACCGTGTGCGCCCCGCCCGGACCCGCAGCCGTGAAGGGTTAGTGAGCGGTGAGGAACCGAATGTCAAGTAAATGGGTGCTAAGTGGGACCGAGTGAGGACGGACGCCGTCCACGCCCAAGCGTGGGCGCGCGCGGCGCGGCGTGCTGTGGCTCGACCGATCTAACCGAGATACAGGTTTAAAATAAAGTATACACCCAGTGCGTTAGTAGTACGGACTTTATACATGTATAGTGAACGATCTCAGTGTCCAAACTTCTTCGAACAAACCAGTGCCCGTTTCATGTGATTTAACATTATACATATTAATAAATGTGGATTTTAATCGTATTTTTATATAGGTAGGCGGAATTCTCAAGTTCATTCTTACTTTCGACACTTTCTTGCTTTTGTAAATATAAATATAGGTTAACTTATTTATTTTGCCTCTCGTTGAAGTATGGCGTTCGCTTGGTTTGCGCAAAAACATAGGAAATAACATGTAACATTAGGATATAATTAAATTCAAAAACTAAATGAAATTGTTTTGATGTACGTTAGTTTATATTGAAATTTATCGTTAGAGTCAATATCGGTGACGCGCCAGCGACCTCCGGTGCGCAAATCTCGTGACCGCATACTTTTATTCCTTTTTAGGAAATTTCGTTCTGTAGGTTACAAATTTTATTGTAATATACATAATTATATGATATAAAGTAATTTAATAGTCGTAATGAATGGACCACGCGATGGAAGAGGAGTGCTCTCAGAATTTATAATTGGGCTAGTGTGTGATGCTACCCGAGGGTAGGAAGAGAAAGAGTTACCGGTTAGTAGGCAAAATGTTTGAGCAAACATTTAAAAAGATGCTCGGAAATTTTAAATAATTTTAGTCGAATTGATGTTGTTGAAAAATCAAAGTTTCTAATTAATAATGTACTTAAATTTTCAATGTAAATTTTAACAGCACCTCGAGAAAATTATTGTTAAAAATTATTTTAATTGAACCTAGTCTTAGTATCATATGAATTCATTTTAAATTATATTGGAACGTCGAATCGGCAAGAGACGTTCCGGCGTCTGTACGACTCGTATGTACCACGGAGTCATCCAGAACGACCGTTGGCGTCGCTAGATAGGACGTATTGAAATAATGCAGCAAGTAATGAGAAGGTTAGTGAATTCGGAATAAAGGGGAGGGCGGGGAGACCGATGTCGAGACAGGTTTTGTCTATTTCAATGTATTCTTGTTCTTAAGTCATGTCCGTTAATACTTGAATACGTAATTTAATACAGTGGTGTGCATCGTTTTTAATATATTTGTGTTTTTGGCAACATCTTTTGCGTATATTTGGTTAGCTTAATTGTTTCGGCTACTCGGCGCGAGATGGCGCTCGTTTTGATTGCAAAATTATTATGTGACTTTAGGTTCTGAGAGTTTTGTGCGGTACAGTGATTGTGCGTTACACTTGCTTTTAGATTTACGCAGTTAAAGTCCGATATTTTTACTTGTATTTTTAGTTGTTTAATTTAACAAATACTGTATTTTCTGCCCCCTAGTTAAGTTATTTTTCTATGTATAGTTAGTTATAAGTGTAAATGATTTAGCACATAAATTTGATGCATGATGATAATGTTAATAAAATATCCACAATAAAATACAACTGTCTTGTTTCTTCTACTTTACCACAGACCTTCACTTTTGGATAATTAACAGATACTTTTGCTGTCACCATTACCATTGTATCTGGTTCAAAATGTCTCAAAAACATGGAATTGTAACTGGTATGGTTATTCCTTTTTAACAATCTATGAATGTGTGCTTGATTGAGATCATCTAACGTAAGTGGCAGTTAGTACTTTTAGCACTTTTCCTTGAAAATGTGTAATTCTTCCACTGACGATATGGCTTGGTGAAACTTGTCTGGCTAGCTACCACCATCTTGCTTAGTCAGCCGCTAAACGATTCGTGTACCCGGTTTGTCAGTTGACTACTTTCTCCCGGCATTCACCTTCCCACGAATGTTCTGTCGCCCATCAGAAGCGGTGTGTTGTGGTATATCTCGAGTCCTTTATGGTCATTATTCATCCACGCTGCTTCAATGTACGCCTTCCCATCAAATTATAAGTGATATCAGTAATGACCAGAAATATTAACATTGATAGATATAAACTTTCCACAAAGTCTTGCCACCAAGCTGCAGACTTCTTTCATCTCTTAGTCTGCTAGCGTGGGACAGGAGATGGTATTTTAATTTTTATTTTATTTTACTTTTATTTATTGGGTTTATTGTCAAATAGAACGGATTTAATAATGCACTCATTATCATATATACAATTAAATATAACGACAGTTAATCTGAAATTAGACATAAAAACAAAAACAGAAATACAATTCATATTTAAATAAGAACTACAGATCAAATAAAGGTTAAAATTAAAATAACAAATACTAGTTTTACAAATAGCCTCAATCGATCTCGCTGACCACAGACACACATCCGAGACTACCTTTCATCCATCCGCAACCAAGTCTAAGTCAGGAAAGGTGTCCAGTATAGTTCATAGTGCATATATAGTGTGAGGAATAGGAGAGTTAGCATGTGCAACTGTACAGGTAAATGAAACGGCAAGCAATTTATGCTTCCTAGCACGCAGATACTCGTCCGGCACATTAAAATAGGCCAACTCATTGTGTAGATCCGGTGCATCAATCAAACCACGCAGGAGTTGTACTAATTGATTGTTGGTACTCCTGGTCTTCAGCGAATTGAGGCATCCCAGAAGAGACATCGTGAGATACATGAGCGGAGAGTAACCAAAGTTATGTTTGTAAAGATGTCTAAGAAATGCCTTTTGTACCTTTTCCAAGAGGAGTTTGCAGGTGGACTAATGTGCTACAAGCGCATGAACCAGCCTCAAGTTTACTGCGGACTAGTGCGTGATATAAGAGCCCCCCGACCCCTATAAGATGTTTTACTTAAGTTCTAGTCTATCTCTGAACCAATCATAGATGTTTTACTTTCAATACTCCGTCTATGGCACGAATTTTCTTTGAAATTGGTTCAGCAGTTTATTCGTGAATAGGCAAAAAGGAAGATGATATGAAAATACTGAAAATTTATTGCTAACCCAAAATAAAAATACTTATGTTTTATTTTCTTCTTTACACATAGTAAAAGCTGAACGCAACAATTTCTTAGCATAGACAAGCTGACGTGTCCGATGTCGTCCTCTCGACTCTCTCGTCTCTGACTGTCATTGTCAAGCTGGCAGTGTTCCTTGACGTGTTACTACAGCTGTCGATTTTATTACAAAAGTGTTTTTAAAGAAAAATGATGAGAAGAAGAAAGATAAGTGACCCTTAACGACATAATTCAAGTTTATATATTAAATATTTTGAGTTAAAGGACAATATAACTAACAAAATGGTTTTAATGACTATGATTGCAAGAGTGGCCGATGGCCTACCGTTAGCTGCAACTATGCAAGAAGAGGTGCAGGAGCAGGTATTTCTACTTTTTACTGTAATTCCGCAAATTTTAGCGTTTCACTAATATATATTATCATTTATGTATAACCGGTTTAGCTACTCACCTATATTTCGTATCATCAACATGTAGATGGATGTCACTTTTGTATCGTATTTTCTTTATTATTTTCTATTTTAAGTTGATTTTTGTTTATAACTTTGGTTTGCTGGTGGTTCGCAGAGCGGCTGTAATATTTTGGAGTACCAAAACCAGGCAAAAATGCTGTTTAGGAAGCTAGGGCGGCAGGCGCCCAGTCGCTGCTCGATCGAAACACCGCCTTACCTCTTCCAGTGAGTCCTGTCGCTTATTACGCTTATGTTTACTTTCCTTTACATATTTTTGTAATCCTTACACTGTAGTCCCATGTAGATGAGCATGAACAAACTTTTATGTGTAAGATACCTCTACCAGATGGCTAAACATTTACAGTTTGTTAAGTATTTTGCTGTGTTAAGTATAGATTTTATTATGTGGTACTAAATTGTTGTGATACACTTGTAGACACACCTATTTGACATTTGTGTTGTGGTTACCACCACATTATATGCTTAAAATTAATCTTGGCCAATAAGAACATTTCAATGTTGCAATATGCTGGATTTATGAAAATAAATAGTAGAAAATTTATTCATAATCTTTTATAATTTGACTCATAATTTCTTTACAATTTCAATTATTACTCTTTGTATTCAATTTGATCACAACTTATCATTTGAACTTGTTAAATAATGCTCAAATAATGTTATGCAAGAAATATACAGTGAGTTAACCAATGTTACTTACACATTATCAATAATTGCATCACTGATTTAAAAATGCTTTAATTAGTTTCATGCATTATTGTTCCAGCTACTTGATAGAGAATGAAATCTGTTACTTGGTACTTTGTGAAAGAAACTATAGTAAAAGACTTGCATTCAGCTACTTAGAAGAAATTGCACAGGAATTTTATCAGCAGTACGGGAAAAGGGTGAGACACTTCATTATATTAGTTTGTATTAAAATCTTGTCATATTTATCACAATTAATTTTTAGATAATGGTAGGAAGTGTGTTATATATGTATATTTAATTACATATAGCAAATTCAATATCACTATAAAATTAATAAGTATATCTAATCATAAGGTACTACAGAATTATCAGAAAGAGGCAAGCCTATAATAACATATTTCATAAATATTGGAAACATAAGTATACCATAAACATTTATAGATTATATATGAGTTTTAACATGCTCAATTGATCCCATATTACTTGTTTTACTAAGTCTGTTAAAGATTTTACATACATGTATATATTTTGCATAATACAATGTTGCTCAAAATTAAACAGATTCACATAATATTTACTTTTAAAACCCTAGTCCCTAGAAGCAAGTGAAGCTGAAATCTTCTATATATGTATATAAAAATGAATGTTCATTTGTTTGTGACTCTGAATTGATAGGAGATAGAGCAACAATGCCTTCAGCAACATTGTTTATAATTTTCTGGGAAAGGTTTTGGTACCAAAATTATATAAATTGGACATATAGTTAATGAGTTGAGGCATAGAGCAATGTGTGCCAGGTACAACTAGTGTTTTGTAAAAAGCAAAGCTTTGATTGTTTGTTTCTTTGTGAAAAAAGTTACTGATCCATATGAGAACTTTGATTATGTAACCCAATGTGTAAAAAAATTACCAAAAAAATCCTTATACTGTGAACACTGGAGAAAATATCGACAATAGAGCAAGTGTTATTTTACAGTTTTATAGAGCACTTCAATATCTAGAAATATGTGATATAATATGTCTATTAAAGTTATGTCACACACAGGAACACCTTTTTTCTAGGAACTATTACAATATTCCAGGTGAACACTGTAACCCGTCCATACACATTCATCGAGTTCGACACGTGGATGCAGCGAACGCGCAAGCAGTACGCGGAGGGCGGGGCGCGTGCGCGGCGAGCCGGCGCCGCGGCCGCACTGGGCGGGCAGCTAGGGGATGTGCAGCGTATTATGATGCAGAATATTGATGATGTGCTGCAGAGAGGCGCCGTGCTATCAGGTGTGACATTAACTACTATGAAACTACCGCACTTCTTTTTGCCTATTTGTTCTTAAATAAGTTACTATTTGACTGCAAAACCACCTAATGGTAAGTAGCGACGCCTTTGATGGTAAAGCGCACTAACTTAGCAAAAGCCTATTCCCTCTTAACTTGAAGACATTTACATTATAATCAAAGGGAAATACCGATGTGGGCAACTTATTCCATTCCTTCGCAGTACTGATAATGAAGGATGAGGTCAAACACGACATACCGGCGGTGTGGTTACGACGAAGGGATGAATAATGCCCGCCGTCTGAGCCGTAGGAGCCAAGATGAATGGGTTCCTCTTGGTCGGTGAACGGCCAACAAGCTTGGGTTTTGGTGGCACTGAATATCACTAGGTTGGCATTGTCCCAATTGGAGACTGCCTGATTGTATTTAATAAAAAAATTCAAGTACATAATTAAACACACAGAGCAAGTAAAACTGATATTAATCATTCTTCTAGAAGACAAGTCGCCACATACCAACCATGTTCAGTGGTTGTTTATTGTTTGGTGTAATGTTTGAAGTATTATTAAGTCAAGTCAGAATTACTATAATTAACTTTAATTTTCAATATGTTATTACAGAACTTGACACGAAAACGCAGAATCTATCAATGATGTCTCAGAAGTACAAGAAGGATGCCACATACCTCAACACTAAATCTATGTTGGTGAAGGTTACAGCTGGGGCTGTAATACTGCTGGTGTTTGTTCTGTACTTTTGGGTCCTTTAGATGAGTTCCAGCTGCTGGCCTATAGATACATACAATATAAGCCTAAAGAAAATTAAAATTTGTAAAATATTAGAGAATGATTTGGGTGATTTGGCTGTCAGTTTCTTTATTTTGTTCTAATGGATAGTGTACACAAGGTAACAACACATTTGTGCTGGATTTGACCTAGAGGCATGTTTGATGTTGGTTATATGCTGTGCCACATAATGACATTTGCAATTTCATTTGCATTGTATTAAATGTATTTAATATGTTAGCAATCCTTTTAGTTAAATGATGATTCAATTGTATTATTGTGGCCCTTGTTTTTTTTGGTGTGGACATCCTTCATTTAGCACCTTCGAAATCCAGACGTTACTTGCCTGTGGATCATTTGCACTACCTACTATATTCTACATTCTAATACAAGAATAATTTACATTGGTTGTTGGGACAAATTAATTAAAAAATATTAAGTGATTATGACTTAATTATATTTAATGCATTCCATCGCAATAATATTAAACTTGCAATAAATACTGTGTATGTACAATATAGAGCGCCTTTGAAATAAATTTATATGATTATTGTAAATGTAGATACACTTTTAGGCATAAAATTAATATTGTCAAGAATATTTGTTGGATTGCGGGGAAATATTTATATCTTTTTTTTTTCAATATTAACAGATAGTCTTGCTCTAAGTTGATAATATAAATATTTATGGAAGCTATTCATAAATTTCATTCAATTTTGTTAAATATGTTAAGGAATCCGTAGACTGCATACTCTTGGCTTACTATTATTCTGAATAATGTTAGTCCCCAGCATATTTTTATAATACTTGTGTGGATGGTGATGGGATGTTGTAAAAGTTTACATCTCTTGTTATTAATTATATTTATTTAAGATGTAATATGAATTCTTTTTGATGATCCCTTGCCTTTTATTTCAAATGACAAAAATATCATAATTTAATATACAGACTGATCTAAGAGTAACAACTTAACAACAATATAATTAAGATTTAAGATCACTCTACATAGCAGAAAACATAATAGTAATTTTGTTGTATGTATGCATACAAACATACAACGTATATACAAACACTAGAATATCCTAATCTATACTTGGTGCAATTTTGATTGGGAATAAATATAAACAAAGCATTGATCTTTTGTAAGGTTTTCACCAACTTACAAAAATAGGATTTTTCCATAAATGGAGTAGTTAAAACTACTCATTATATTTTTTGAAATTAGTTATTGAACTAAGTATTGATCAAAGAACACGTACAAAATACAAATACAGTCATACGAAGCACAAAATAAAATGACAACACAACATTCACAAGTACTCTGACATCTTTTAATTTCATGAAGGAGTAAACAACCTATGAAGCTATGAAAGTATTTTATTTTATACTTTTATTATTTATTGATTTTCGTTTTAATACTCTTCATATATTTGTCACCAAGCAAATAGCATTTTGTAAAATGTAATTGTATGAAAGTGTTAACAACTGATAAAACAGCAAAAAGTTTAATTCTCCTGTTTGTCACAGGTTGCTAGGCAACGATTTGTTATCAAACATTCCAGATTGAATTTTCACTGAGTATATACATTAATATGTGAATCAAAAATCTCCACCGTTTTTTTATGAATAATAAACAAACAGAGAACTACGGAGTTAGCACAGTTAAATTTCCTGAGAGACGTGCAAAAAGCTACTTTTGTATATAAAAAAGCACTGAAATGAGTTCATTTATTGCATAAAATATTCGAAAGAAAGAAACATTTATTTTGCCAAAGTAACTCTACAATATTAATCAAAATTAGGCATTATGAGTTAGGAGCCATATGAGAAAATCTGGGTGAAACTAATTAATAAAACAAAGTGAAAATAAATTATATATTCTGTTTTCATCAGTTTAACAGTTCACTTATCATTAAATAATCAATAGCATTTAATTTAATTCATTCTTATAACCATACAAGCTATTCATCTTCAAAATGTTCTACACATGTTATAGCACTAATTATTTGCCAGTTTCTGTAAAAAAAAGGGAGTTGTTTTGCAAAAATATTCTGAGACCTCGTTCAGCTAACATTTGTTTAGAAAAATTGTTTTTTTTAACAAAACCAATGGCGCGGCACAACAAACGCATGGCGAGACACCAGATGCCTTCCTTCTGTCTCCCTTCCTTACACAGCAGTCGTTCTCTTGCTTATTAGAGTGAATGAGAGGCTATTAATATTATATAGTTTTTTCTGGCTATGTTTGGCAACTTCAATACTGTCAATGACATATAAAATATTGAAATTGCAGACAGAATATCCAGAAATGTAAATAGAGCAAAATTATTACAGTCCTGAATAATAATAACAATATTTGTAACATTAAGTTTTTTTTATCAAAAATATATTTAAATAAATGTTTTTTTTTTTAAATACCAATTTAATTTAGAAATATTTTTTATCTTTCACCATAATGACTGAGAGATTATGATTATTCTATTTTAATCACGAGGTTCATCAGAATCAAAAGATTGGCTATGTGACTGTAGCGTTGAAACTCTAGCCATAGTTTGCTGCAGCAGTACAGCCACTGTAACACTCAGAGGCTGCAATGAAACAAAACAATCTTAGTATGACATAATTAAGCCAATAAATTATACTACATACTAATTTTCATATATTTTTTTATACCACCTTGCCCTTAAATATGTGAAGTGTACAATTAAAATTAACTAGTCACTGTCCATAGCTTCGCCTGCATGGAAGGTATGCTGATAAAAGGTAGCCTATGTATAATTCCAGACTATAATCTATGTCTGTGCTAAATTTCATTCAGATTGGTTCAGTATTTTTTGTATGAAAGAGTAATAAACATGCATATGTCCTCAACAAAATGTATAGATATTAGTAGGATGGTTATGAGAAGAACAAGAGGATCACTCCACAATTTATTTAAAAGTGACCAGAGGTCCAGGTAGTTAGTAATCAAGATCTTCAATATTAGTTTAAATTCCAGAAAAAAGTACCCTTAAAATTGTACCTGCACTAATTGAGCAAAAATGACAGGGTGATCGCACCATTGCAACCTTCCAAACAACTGCACTGGATATGGCATTCCTAAAGAGCTTACTAACCGACTCATGTGTGCCATGGACACTTGAATACAGTATCTTTTATCTGGTGCAACTGTTGGGTTGTGAGTTGTTAGCATCTAGAAATTTCAAACAGTAGATAATTTTTTACAACATAAATAAACCTGGACTGGCTGGAAGTTAGTTTAAAAGTTATATTTAGGTAGTATAGGTATTTTTTGTGATCATTACCTATTAGATTTTACCTGTTTAATATAAAAGGATCCATGATTATTTATCAATATCCCAACTGTTCTAATTTTAACAATCTTGTTTTTATTGCTTACACATGTAGCATATAGATTACTAATCGCACCATACATGAAGAAATCTTCCTGAAAATTTAATACGTAAAATACATCATAAACACTAGAAACCGCGAAATTTAAATATTGATAATATACTTACTTGCGGAGTTTCACAGGAGTAAGGGATATCACGATATGAAAGGTCTTTTTTATACATCATTAGACACGTAACATTATGAGTAAGAATACTTGAAATTGCTAATAAATTTGATCATTGCATGCTGTAGGGCTATAGGATAAAAACTGCAAGCTTGAACATGAAATAAGCTTTCCCATATCTCCTAAACTTTGTAAAGGAATAAACGAACGGTTGGCATTTATTAAAACAAAACTTACTTGTACTTAAAGATACTTGTGCAAACAAAACTATACTGTAATATATAATTTTTGCTAAAACTTTCAATTTAAAGTTAATCGTTATTTATAAATAACCATTGACACCACAACCGCGATATGACATTGACTTAGACAACTGAATATATAGATAGACGGGCTGATATCTACTTAGATACAGAGATAGATTTCTGTGTCTATGGATAAACCACAGCCATGAAACATCCATGAAAAACTAGATAGGCTGACAGCTTCGCATAGAGGCGTCTAGTTTTCACTACTTTCGATGACTACTAGTACTACTAGCATAGATGAATGTACATCTATGCTGTCTACGGTCTATTCGATCGACCCGATCAACCTAGTCTGTGGGCCTGATATTGGCGCTGTTATCTTAAAATGTGTCACTGCTGTAAAGTTATTGAATATAGTGAATGACACAAGTCTAGGTGTCATTATTTTGCAGCATTTTTGTATCGTGTGAGATAAGAGCTCATAAACATATTTTTCGCCTAAGAACAAAATGCCTTCAACTCTAATTGATCTACGACCAAACCGTCGTCTGCTGGATCATGACTTTGAGGGATACAAATTGAATTTACAATCTCTACCACTTTATTCAATTAATTTAGAAACATCAGTCGACAAGCTGTATCCTGACGAAATTCAGTATTCGTTTGTACATGCAAAGTTGTTTGCGCTTCACAATCACCTAGTTCTGGACTACTGGGATCATGCATATAACTACTATTATATTGATAATAAACAGCAAATACGTAATGTAACTTTCGAAAATGTTAACAATACATTTCAAAATGCAGTTCTGTACGATGTTCCGGCACATGTTGAGAGACGGCCAGGACACTTTAATCTTTGTTTGGCATTTCCATCTTGTAACAGAGCCATTATAAGCGATGGCACAGGATATCTGCACATAGTGAATACCGGTGCACGTAACAGACCTGCGGCTGACAAACCAGCATGGCAAACCCTTCATTCCAGCTTGGCACTTGGCGAGAGCAAATCTTTTATCATAGTCGATACAAGAGCTCAAGAAAAAGACAATACTGAGGTAATACACTGCCTTCTGCAATCTGTTGAACAAAATGATAGCAATTTCTACTCTCTATTGTCATGGGTGACATATGAAAATGATGGAGAAATTTGGAAGCAATCAGCACTCAAACAACTTAAAGGCAAGGGTATAGTTCACTATGCAGCCCTTGAATCCAAATCTAATGCCCTATATTTAGTCTCTGATAACCCCTTTCAATTTACAATGGACACTGAAAGAGAAATCATAAAAAAAGAAGAAGAGCCTAAGAAAATATTTTACACATGGCTCCAAACATCTGAAGATATAACCATAACATTGAAACTGCAGAATGATTTTCACAAGGAACTGTTAGATGTATGTGTAACCCCACTGGAAATAACTATAAGCTACTCTGGAAAAGATTTTGTGAAAGGAAATTTAAGACATAAGGTAGACAGTGAACTGACCACTTGGAATGTACAGGCAGATGGACAAGTGGATGTGTTACTTACTAAGTGTGAAAGTCTGATTTGGGAGGACTTGATACAGGGAGGAGACAACTCTGGGGAGCAGGTATTAGATGCAAGTTTAGTTGAAGAGGCCCATAGACGTTTAGCACACTTGTGTTCAGAAACCGAGGTCATACCAGACAAATCAGTACCTAGACTATCCACCCAGGAACTTGAAGAATGTGATGCTGCTTCAGAGGAAGATACTGTATTAGGTAATTCAATTAACAATTCACTTTTTTTGTTCATTGATTAATTTCTGCAATTCAATCAATTATGTAGCTTGCTAGACTTGACGAGGTAGGTTTCAGGTGAAATTAATATGTTCAGTAGTTAGTAGGCTGTCATCACTGAATTGAGTACTATTACTTTTAAAATAGAAACTGCATTATATTTAGAGACTGTGTAAATATTAATACTTTATTTGTTACAGTGCGCTTTGATGCCTCTACACACCAGATTACTCACAGAGCCCCTTTAAGTGTCCATAGGTACCTATTTAGTATACAGTTAGAAACACATGAGGTGCCTGCACTGGTCCTCAGACATGATGTAGACGCATGTGCCTGGCAACCATATGGACAGATAGTTAATTCAGACACCTGGCCAATGGTGCACCAAGGAACGCTTATGGCATTTGGTTATGTCCAATCATCAAAGCAAAACAGGAAATTTTTGACCTGTTCCCCAAATTTCACATACAGTGTAGTCTGTGAAGCCACCAGACACATATTTATATATCAAAATGCTGGTGCTTCAAACTGTCAACTGAGAAAGAGAACAGGTGCTGCAATGAAACTAATAAAAATTGGACAACAGCGTGTTGTCAACATTGAGAAGTATGGAGAAGTGTTAGGAATCAATGCAACAAATGAATTTCTGTTCATATTGACTGAGAATTCATTGGTAGCAATACAGGTCCAATAAAATTATATTAAAAATATTTTGGTATTTTTTATATTCATTCCTTATCATCACTATCACTGTCTAAACTTTCTTCAGAAGAGTATCCAGTAGTAAATAGAAGATTTTTGGGTCTTTTCTTCCTTTCTTGCTTGATTTCTTCTTCAATTGCTCTTTTCTTTTGTTCTGCAATTTTTTCTGTAAGTAAAATTCTGGGCCTTTTTGTGGACTGTACTTTGTCATCTGTATTTGAATTAATATTGGTGTTAGGGTCCATAACTTTTTTGTCTATTCCATTACTTTTGGCGTCTTCTACAGAATTGCTCACAGTTGTATCACTTTTCTCATAGCCAAATTCATCTTCTGTAATAAAAATATTTGTTGTAACAATTATTAAAATTTGTTGATCAACATAATTAAATCTTTGCCCTATTTATGTTGAGTCAACATTGCATATTACATAAATAAGATTATTTATGCTTGTTATACTAACATGAAACAGACTTACCTGGAGTAATAATTTCGAAATTGTAAGCATGATCTTTTAAAACAACAAAAATTATCGGGAACTCAACAATACATTTTCCAGATAAGTTCTCACAAAGAGATTCAGATGGATCTAGTTCAAAAAACTTTTTTGCTGATCTTTTGACTTTTTCAGCTGAAAGGAAAAAATATGTATTTGAATGATTATGCAGCATTGTAAGAATTTAAATGAATTAATTCAAACTGACTTGCCTCTCAATAATATCTTAATACCGCTAAATCCAGCAGATCTGTAGAATGCCAAGCACTTAGATCCTTCAAAGGGTAATGCATCAGGGTTAAGATATTTATCAAGCAGATGTGATAATTTTGACTGCTCAGAACATTTCTCATCTACAAATTTCAGTGGATTTGTTTCTACATTGGGAAATATCCATTCCACCCTCCAAAATATAATGTTAGTTCTGAAATTGTACCTTGTAGTATTTATAGCATGTCTTGTAAAGTTCCTAGAAAGAAGCTGTAAAACTGTACCTCTTTTTCGTGCGGCCATTTTCAATTTGAATAAGTGCTGAAAAAAAACATTAAATATATAATGCCATGAACAGTTACATTACATAAGTTTAAAGTATTTTTTTTTAAATCAAATAAAATTTTGAAGCTCCACGCTTTAAATAGTGCATAGTAGAGGAAATAAATTTCTTACAATAGGCAAATCCTTTTCCATCCTAGTAAACTTTTTCTTTTCATCTCTTTTCACAGCATACACAAATCTAGCACACTCCTCCAGCAGCCGGTAGTCACTCAGGAGGTCTGTGTCAGTGAAGTCTTTCATTCTTATGAACTTGGTCCGATCCCGTATGCCGTCACATTCCAGTTCTTTCTTATGGATTCGCACACAGCTCAAGCAACACGTTTTTACTTCACACTTCGGACAAGTGTACATTGCCTGGTTTGCACCACACACTTCGCAATCTCCAAGTCTGCAATAATATTAAATTTTTAATATGAGGAATCGCCTGCAAACGTGCGGATACAAAGTATATCTTTGAAAATGATCATTACCTGGAAGCGATTTCTTTTTCATTTTCTGATTCACTGTCTGAAGACGAGGGCATTTTTGCGATTACTTATATTCGAAAATGTATCACTTCATTAAAGACAAATATAAATTCATAAAAGAAAATTAAATTTGAATAATACACGCACGCCTGTACTTGTATTTTATGAAATGTTCGTTTTCGATTTGTTTTTCCCACGTGCAATCATATCGGCTGTCATGTTGTGTAATTGCTAAGGGAAATGTCAAATTCCATGTGAAGTTGACATTTTTGATCTTGTCAAATAATTGATTCGATAACTTATCGTGTGAACTCTTGTTTTGTTGTCAGTATTATTTGTAATGCTAAAGATTATTAACTGAAGAAATTTGTTGTATAATATCGAGTTCTACAACTGCAGCGTAACATTAAGTTCATATTAAACACTATAAAATAAAGCTTAAATTGGAGCAAAAAAGTCTTCGTCATGTCGGTTACAGAAGTTCAAGGCGATAACTGGGATCTTTCCTGTTCGGATGATGAACTGTCAAAATGTGGCGTGTACATTGGTAAGAGTTGGATTCCAGACCCTGCAGAGTTGGAGGATTTATATAAAACTATAGACAAAACAGGTACAATAAATCTGGAGTGGAAGTGTCCTGGCAGGAGAGCGCCGTCTCCAGTACCAGTCAGTAAAGAAAACCAGGCTGAAGCGCCTGCCTCCCCTATTAGGGAAGAAAAGTCTGACTTTGATTTCATGGAAGAAGTTAATTCTCTAAGATTAAGGGTCCGTCGAGAAGGGGAGGACACGTTGCGTGGGTCTGCTAAAAAGAAAACCACGTCATTTGATGGCATCTTGTCGAACATGATACGGCATAAGAGGATAGAGCAACTGGAAAAACAAGCTAACACAAGCAGCCCAAACACTTCATCGGGCAATACTTGAACAATGTGACTGTTGTAATTATTTTAAAATAACTATTGTGTGTAAACAACTTGAATTAGTATTTTGCTAGTACCTGTAATATGCTAAGACATAATAATAAGACACAAAAATCAGTTATTTATTATCAAAATCCCTAACTGATCTGATTCCTGTGTTACTTGGATCATTCCTTGATTTGAACCCAGCTACTACTCCAGATGCTGATATATGTACATGACAAAGTGATGTGAAGTAAACATAATAAAAAGAAATAAAAAAAACAAACTAGTTACTGATATATTTTTAATTTGTTAGTATATTTACTATAAGCTGAGACGTGCTGATGTTGGTTTCAACAGATGTTCATTATCTTCCAGTAATTGATGGCATTTGTCCATATTGTCTATTATGTGTTTGAGACACCAGTGTTTTCGTAAAAGTGCCAGCTCCAAGTCAAATTTCCCTTGTCTGATGCACTGTACTCCTGTACAGTGGGCAGAGGTTTTTAATTGTACTCCCAAATCATGAATTAGAGTCCACAAGTATTTTTCATACTCATTTACTGATTGTACCTCTGAAATTATTATTTCAACAATTCAGTAACATGAAGAATTTAAAACATTTGTTTAACAAGATATTGTACTCAATTTCATTATTGATGTTATATTGGAAAATAAAAAGTACCTAAGGTAAAATTGGGTGGGTCAAAATATACACATTTAATTCCATATAACACAGGAAGTTTGCTATTTGCTGGCCTGATAACACCTTGCGAAGCCATCTCATACATTGTCTGTGACTCCATGTCAACTCCTGATAATCTGAAATGAGACTCCAACTTAATCTCCCAAAAAACATTGCACAATATAAATAATACCAGAGGTATTTTTAAAGTAAGAAACATGCCTTTTATATTTGTTTCTAGCCCAGCAAAAAAATTATAATTATATTAGTAATATATAAATTTCCACTGGAACTGGAACTGCCATTGGATAGCATAGAACAGCAAATGCTACCATACAAGACTTGCCAAGGCAACATTTGTTATTGAGCAGGGTGCACCAAGAGTACACCTTGTACTCCATAGGTGTTTTTGACACTTCAATTTTGTTTCATTACTTCATTTCAATCTACCCAATACACAATATAAATGTGATACAGATTATATCAATACTATTTATGTTTACACAACAATTACACATTTATACAATTAAGTGATAATAACACAGTCTTACTCACTCATACATAGTTTTCTGGTGTGCAGCCTGCATATGAGCTACCACCCTATCAATTTTCTCGCGTGTAACATGGTTAAAGGTTGACCGTTCAACAGTTTTACCATTCCAGAAGTAGGTGTCTGTGGCCTTGCCTAGTTGCCCATGCAATTTAAAAGCCCGTGTTGGTCTTGATGAGTTTATGTGGTATGTTAGTTTAGTACCATCATTGATTCCTAATACTGAAATAATATTTTTATTTTATAATGTTAATGTAAACACTTATACTTGCTGCAACTTCGATCTGGAATAAATGTAAACAAACCACTTCCATAAATGAGGTTTTATACACTAACCTACTCATTCAATTTTTTAAACTTAGTTATTAAACTATATATTGAGCAAAGAACAAACTATAACTAAACCAATAAATATAGTCATACAAGTCACACAAAAGAACGATAACACAATATCATTCACAAATTCACACTCTGACATACATAAGAATTAATAACCTTTCAACCTATTGAAGTATTTTGTTTTATATTTTTACAATTGATTTACTTTCGTTTTAATACACTTTATGCATTTGTTACCAAGCAAACGGCATGATATATAAGTAAAATTTTTTATAAATGTAATAGTACAAAATAGTTAACAACAAGTTTAAATCTCCTGTTTGACACAAGTTGCTAGGCAACGGTTTTTGTCGTACAAAGGGGATCGGTGGGCCCCACAACACAGCCTCTAACACGGGGTCGTAATTGGTAGGTACGATACGCCTGCAGGGGAGACATCGGTGCGTTCACATGAGATCCCGAAGCCTCTCCAGTTTGCGCCGAGTAGTCTGCGAGGGGGTTT
>DWJZ01001023.1:0-26070 GCA_018249125.1 Asbolis capucinus | reverse complement strand
GCAGCGTACGCAATATACGGTTTTTTTTCACATGTTAGGTTACATTATCGTAATTTTCACGCGGATCCCTATTTTTTTTTCTTATTAAATATAGCCTATGTTCATCAGGGATAATGTAGGATTCTAATGGTAAAAGAATTTTTCAAAGCGGTCCAGCAGTTTCGGAGCCTATTCAATTCAAACAAACAAACAATTAAATCTTTCCACTTTATAATATTAGTGTAGATAATCGCTTTCTATACTCCTTCTCCGTGGAAACTTTAGATGTGCCAATCATACTCGTCGGTCTGCGTAATCTAAGTAGAAAGGTGTACAAAATTACTGCTTCACATATTAATATAGATTATGAAAGACCTTGGGATAAATAGACTCAACAGATTAACGCGTCATCACATCTAATATGGAAATTTACATGTAACCTAACACGTATTTAGCCAGCTTTTATACAAAAACAAAAACAGTATCGGAGGCTAAGTTGACGAGACAGTGGAATGTTTTTGAAACTCCCGATATAGCACTTACGTCACGTAACCATTCAAGCAGCATTTATAATGGGGGAAAGGTTTATACCAGTATTCATGAACTACACCTACTCGACGTGACAACTCTCAACAGAAAGCACTAATTTCCTGTGTCCATGTCAAGCTATCTAATATAAACAACACTAAAGCTCTTTTATACTAATATGTACTAGATGTATATGGTTTATTCTCGTTTTATAGGGTAATATTAATACACAGGGAATATTCTCTCTCTCTTTGACGTATCGACGCATATTAATTTCATAAAATATCTCAGCGGCTATTACGCATGTATTGATTTAATTACGTTTTTGCATTGGAAGCTCAAGGCTCGACGTGTATAGTATATGAATACTGGTGTTAAGATACACGCAAGAGAGCGAAATGGCACTTAAGGGGTAGCAAATGAAGATGCATACATATATGTTCTTCGTAAGTTTAACGTATAGAACTTTCGTATCTATTTCAGGATAAAAGACAATCTCATTTTAACGCGAATAAGTTAATTTACTTCTACAATACCGACTGCAGTATTACAAACAAGTTTTTTTATAACTAAATGACATTACTTTGATGCTATAAAAAGCATCAGTTAAGTACCTAGCAATCGTATTTTATTCAAAACATATTTTTGACAATTTGACATCCATTATAAATATATGTATGTAGTTGTAAAATTCTGTTTCACTTTAATATTGACTATAGCAGAAATAGTGATATTTGTGTAAAAAAAATATTTAAGTATTGTCAGTACAAAATTACTAATCGACTAAATACATATGCTAATGTAAAATATAGTACTATTATAAAATAATTTTATTGTAATTTATTATTCTGTAATTTTCATTAGCACAGATAATGAGCAAGTTTTGAAAATATGTCTTATGCCATAAATAACATAATTAAAAAAAAAACTAATTTCGCAAATGAAATCTTCTATCGTAAGAAGTTGTGTGATTCATTGGTTAAGTGACTTGGTAATTGCACCCAACAATCTCATTTAATATAATATTTGTGACATACATCGTGATATGGCCAAGCCTATTCAATTTAGAAAACATATAACATACATATACAATTCAATCATAATTATTATTACAGTACCTCATGCTTTTACAAATATATTGTATACATAATACAGGTTATAATACAAGTGTATTTAACAGTACCTGTTTCAGGTACGAGATAGAGCCCTATCACAGACGGACGGAGCGCCAAGTCTTGTGAATACGATCCTGTCACTACCCTAGTACACTAAAATGTTCTGAGTAGTAACAGTAACTTAATAACAAACGTCACTCAAAGTGAGGAACAGTTCGCCGAAGGTTACAATGACAATTTGTAACCCGCACCCTCATCTAACCTCGTATTCTAACAATGACGTGTTTTATCGACATATAAAATGTAGACGGATCACCGAAAGAATAACTTTTAGTAACGAGTCCCTAACTTAATATTGAATTGAGAAAGAGCATGTTGAATTCTTTCGTTTCTCAAAGTTTTAACTTTTAATACATTGAATCGTTTTTCCTTATCGAACTTCAAATAAGAATTTCTTAATTTATCTCTATAATAAAATGTATTTTTTTACTTTGATATAAAAACTAAAACGATTGATTAATTTTAAGATAATAAAGAGAAATATAGTAAAACAAAACTCATTGGGATTTCTATAAGGCATATTGTCCTCCATCAAACTCCATCATCAGGCGAGTTCAGTCGTTCTATAGTATTAATAACTCAAAAGCTTCCGTCGATGTATAGATCGCTATGTGTTTGGGCAAGTTAAGCAACAGTTGATGTTATCAGTAGAAGGCTGAGTAAAACCCTAGCTTGCCACTAGCCAATTTGCTATTAGGCATTTTGCCACTACACACTTTGCCAATAAGCACTTTTACACTAAATACTATGCCACTAGCCACTTTACATGAGCATTTCTGTACTTCAAAGGAAATATAAAAGACCGACCGGTTTATCGTTCGTTGACTATACACAGTAGAAGCCCGGGAGACTCGGGCGGCCTAACAAATCCTACACTCAGATTGGCCATCCAATCCGTGGCCAACGTGGAGCAGCGTGGCAGAGCATACTCTTGGCCTCAGTTGTTAGTGTCGTGCCCAGTAATATGGCATTAAATTCTAAATGAACATATGCGTAATTTTAAACACTGAGACGTGTTTTATTCTTCGATATTTTTATACAGTAACGGGCAGTATAGAACAATAATTCACCTTAATTGCCTCTGCCATATTTTGCTGTGAAGTATCTGTTTTTCATTCCGTGGCTGAAGCCATTCCACCTTTTTTATGTAAGGGATTGCCAGCTTTCATTTATACAGGTAACGTGTCGTTAATTCCTTTGGTTTTGAACACAAATAAAATACTGTTCATTATTATTTAACTGTAGATTATTCTACAACTTCGTTGTAGAGAACTTGTTTGCAAAGAAGAGGAAAGGCGCAGGTACCCCTGCCCATAGAATTCGGATACATACCTAGATGTCAAAAAAGTACATAGTTTACGTAATATTATGCCTTCAATCTAGAAAAATATCTCGCTTGCCCTCCTTGGGACCTCTTAGCCCTCCCCTGTGTCAGAAACCCCATAGGGGCAGTTATTTATGTGATTGTTATTAGTTATACATATATTTATTGTGTTGCCTTCCAGTCTATGCCTGTCTGTGTATCCGTATATCAAAAATGACTATACCATCTGCGACACAGAGATTCCTAGCGTATGAGTATGAGTGTGTAAACTTTTATTACGCACTGACAAATGATTCACAGACGTAGCTAAAAGTTTAACGCCTCAATTTAAATGAAATTAATTAAAAAAATATCATTTATGTCATCTTAGGAACCAATAGCTTACTCACCAAGGAATAAAGTTAACAATGCAATTCGTATATCAATTATAACATTAATAACATAATACTCGTATGTACAAAAAACTAAGTAACAATCCTTTGATAGAGCCTACAATCTTAATATATCACGTTGAAAACAGTTGAGGCGTCAAGCTGGGAAAGTTCTACATGGCTCGGTCTTTAAATAATGACTTAGAACTGAGTACGGTTCTCTTCTGTAATTAAAGAGCCCTAGAGCGTCTCGCTTACACTACCCTGCTGAAATTACAGTTGGACTGGTTAGTAATCAACTCAACTGGCAAAAGTATTAGACAAGGTTTTTTTAAACTATTTAAAAACACATTCTTTAATTATAAAGCCCTAATACGAAGAAACAAAGTTCCATAAGTTTATTATCAGCCGTTGAAGAGTTCCCTTGTCCGGAGTCAATCCTGATAGTAGTATCGGGATATGCTTATCATAACAATGCATTGTCATCGGAACTGACGTAGTATGCAAAATATAAAAAAATCCCAAAAAAAAATTGTTATTTTATTTCGATAAACTTTATTGTACATTTTTGATGGTTTGGAAATAGGTTTTCTCAGCGGTGTGAATCTATTTTTGATGTAGAAATTTAATATGTAAATATTTTATACTACCATATATATTCTGAAATGTTAACAATAATATATCAAAATATAATTTGTGCTGAGAATAGATGAAGTGACAAGATTCATGAATATTCAATACACTATTAGTATTCTGTACGTAAAATATAATGGACACAATATCAAAACAATAAATATTGTAAAGGGGCATTTTTATTGCCCAGATCCCGGGACCCTGTTTACAAACAAACAAATAAATCACTAAGTATCCCTTTGCTAGTCCTGGAAGGGAATTACGTAAAGTTTACCCGGATAATTTAGGTAAAAATATATTGGTTGTGTTAAAATCGGTAATGTATAAATGCCTTATATCTTGTTCCGAACCAAGTTTGTTGCGTACTTTTTTAATTTGTTTCTGAAAACAATAAAATTGCTTTTCTCTTTTTCGATTTCAAAAGCCCCAGAAAATTTGTTTTTAGGTTTTCGTTATAAAAATAAAAGGAATATTGAATTGATTGTGGCTAAAGGTGAAAAATGTGAAAAAATTATTCCTAAAATATAGGACAAACAAAGTCTATCATGGGCTTACTTTTAAGAAGTAAATTTAGCTAACTATAGAAAACAGGCTTACATAAAATAAAAACACAAGAATGTATACACAAATGAGTTTAAATAACGAATCTTAAAACAATTCCGAAAATTTAATACGATCAAAGAATCATTTATTCAGCAAGATTAACGACTTTAGGTTGAGTAATTTTATATACATTTATTACAAGTATCAAAATTTACTGAGCCTAATAATAATCTATCCATTTTCTTGACATTGCTTTCTAAAACAAAATGCCGTTAATATTTAAAAAATGCGTTTCAGATTACATTTAATAATATCATTTAAAAATGTTATACTTGTGCTTTGTCTTATGTTCTGCAATACCTACATATTAAAAGTAACTACCTTTTTCCGCGACCACATCCACGTGGTACATCGTCCTCTTATCCAGCCTTCCCCTCCCGTTCTTTGTCACCTACATAATCTTGTACAAATGAATACAATCTGCTATACTTATGTCCTCGATAATGTAGAATTTTCATATAAACTTTAATTCCCTGTTAAAACCCCTTTAAGGCTTTTCGCAACAAAGTAGTAACCTATGTTTTTCTTCAACTATTTTCTGTCTCTGTACCAAATTTCATCAAAATCGGTGTAGTAGTTTAGGAGTGAATAGTTAATATTCAGATAGTTTTTTTCGCATTTATAATATTAACAAGAATTTCCAAGCACGATCAAAACAGATAGGGAAGGTAAAATTAAAAAAAAAATTACAACCATTTCGTAGTATGTTTTAGGGAGTCACTTAGTTTTATGTCGCAATTTCGGGCGACGTTACAACGCGAACAACCCTAATCTATCAACGTCATACTGTATAACTTATCATATTATACGACTTCACCTTTATTTGTCTCCACCCAGTTTTGTACAATTCCTAAACTTGCGTCACAACAAAGGGTAGTCGTAAGCTATTCTCTGTAACGTCCACTATTAACATCTCGTTGTTATAGGAGCAGTGTTGAAGTGTTTGTCTCTAGAAAAATATACACAAGACTATATTTATTATTTTAATACTTTTGACACTTGGAACTGTAACGAAAATTCGTAATCATTGTATGCTAGGTGTTTGCCGCGTCTAGGTTTGCGTACAACTCTTCACCTAACCCCTTTCACGCAAGCAACTAAAACCATATACGGTACATTAATACGAAGTGTTACGCTTATATCTTCGATAAAGAAGGGCTTGCTAATTTTTATCCCCCATTTCAAACCCTTCAAGCGATTTTCCCAAAGAAGTACGCTGTGTTTTTCGTCATTCTATTCAATCTATGTATCAAGTTTCATTACAAACGGTTCAGTAATTTAGTCGTGAAAAATTTACAGACTAAAATACTGACCGACAGACAAAGTTACTTTCGCATTTATAATATTAGAAATTAAAACTTAAAATGGGAAATGGTTTTTATCTATATTTTCAGATTTTTTGTAAAATACGAACTTCACAAGCTCGCCAAATAAGGGTAAGGCTTTTTCAACAAAACTTCCAGGACTTAATATCCCAACATTTTTGTTAATATGAATATGTTTACCGCAACGCAACTTTATTTTTATCCAAAAAGTTAAGGTAAGCAATTTTCTTTTTTCGTGTCAGTTTGAACTCCTTTGAAGAATTCATTTCAGCCATTGGCTGGCTGGCTTCGACCCAATAATGGCCCACAGAACGTGGGTATGCCCAGAGGAAGTACGATACGATACGATTTAGTGGCCAACACAAATGTTGAAAGTTGTTATACCACCAAAAGGTCTCAAAGCCTGAGCATTATTTGACGTTAACAACCAGCAACGACTGCTTTGCGTGCCCTTTAAAGCATGGAAGCGCTTATGCATTTTTTAACCGCGATCGGTCACGTACCCTCCTACCGCGGCCTCTGTTGCTTAACTTAGCCGATCACTTAGGATCGAAATCAACGGCCTATGAGTGCTTGATTCACCCTTTATTTACAACATAACTACTGAGTCCACATTATACATTTCAAGGTTTTATAATGTAGGTGACCTAATAAAACCTTACCTACAAATAGAATTCCATAGCCGTAACTCCCCTTTGTAGTATTAGTACATGCCTGAGAGGAATCTTGGCTTCATTTCCCAATGCAGACACGGAATCGATTTGGTATCGGTTGATCGATATTCGTAGTGTATTATTTGAACCGAATTCCAAAAAGGAGGAGGCATTTTTATATTATGATAATATCTTTAATAATATCTTTGGACAACTCACACACGGCCATCTGACACCAAACTAAGCGTTAGCTTGTGCTAGGGCGATCAGATAACTGATAAACATACATATATATGTACTTTTACATACATAAATACTTAAATATATATTTCTATTACACACCCAGACACACAGAACAAACATTCCTGCTCATCACGGAAAATTTTGACCTGGGTGGGAATCGAACCCACGATATCCGGTGTAGTATTCAAGTTCACTAACCACTAGACCAACCGGCCTGTCAAATAATGATGTCTCATATCTTTTTACTGGGGTACCGAATTTAATGTTTTTTTCCAAAGCTGGTACTTGTCATGTCGTTAAATGTAAACCTATGTAATGATTATGACTAAGGTAAGTGTAGCGTTCATAGCCTGGTAGCTTGTATCAATGTATCAGCACAAGTAAACAACAACGACGTGGTCTGAAAGTCGATAGTGACTGTTAATGACAAATATTTCATGCGCTTCCTTGGTTTTGAGGGCACATTAAGCCGTCGACAACGGTTGTTGTCGGAGGCCTTCGGATAGCTTAAATCTTTAAGAGAGGCTACTGACCCGTTGAGGACAATGAATTAGGCCTCGTTAGTCACGAGAAAACCGTAACGGAAGCCATTAATAGCTTGAAGCCAAGTAGAAACTACTTAATAATTAATAAAATAAACCTACTTAATAATTAATTAATGATTGCAGTAGATCCTACTAATATTATTAATGCGGAAGTTTATGAAGATTGATGGATGGATGTTTGTTTCTCCTTCAAACAAAAACTACTGATCTGAATGAAAATTAACAAAGAGAAATATTAAAAAAACTTAAAGACATATTGGAAACCTACTCCTTGTGTTTGAAATCGCTTAAAAAAGATTCTCGGATATCTTTTCTAAAAACTCTTGAAATTTTAAGTGTACTCTAAGCATTACGGTAACTTCAATTGTTCTTAAGCACAGATTTTGTATGAAAAATTCTACTAAGAGACGATTTAAGTAACCACTAACACCTCTGATTACGACAGTTAATTTCTTAACTAACCATAAATATATTGAAGTCTTATACTGTACATTCACTATTAACAAAGTCACGCTAAGTTTAGTTCAATGTAAATTTATGGTTTTCAGTGTCGTCATAACACTAAATTTAAAGTGGAATACATTTGATAGCAAGCCACATTTTAGTTGTTGGTTTAATCTGTAAAATGGCTTTATTTGTACTGTTTTGGTAGAGATAGAAGTAATAGCGAATTAAACTATCAAATATTGTTAACCGCTGTGGAAAAATATTGCTGTATGGAATAAATTCGCATAAGTTTTTGTTTGTAACAGTCAAATAAAACAAGAGTATTATTCGTTATTGCTAACCATATTAGTCGCACTACTGGACTTGGTTCTCGCAATGTGAGGGGTACGGGCCACGCTGGCCAATTGCGGCTTGTTAGAGTTCACACGCTCTTCGAGAACTTAATGCGGAACTCTTAAGAGTGCAGGTTTTTTTCCAAACCAAATGACAATTAACAATTGCAAAACGAAATAATATTGAATGCAGATAGACATACAAATCTACACTGTAAAAATCGTTCCTGCTGATTAACCAACTCCTTGAAACAGCTTTTCTTAAATATCTTTCATTTACAGAAGTGCTGTGTTATTGATTTGACGCGCATATTATTTTCAGTTGTTAGGGCTATAGTGGTTCTTTGAACATGTTTCATTAATTGTAAATATTCTAAACTTAAATTTATAAATTTTAATGGGATCAATTATAATTTTTTTAAGCTTGGTTTTCACACACTAAAAAAATTACAATGCATAAAAATCCACGAGACTAATATGTTTTTTTTTTTCATTTCTTATTTAAATTTGTCCGTCGGGGCCTGGCAGCTGACGTACGGAGGCACATAAAAAAATTCTTTTAAGTTAATATTGAGCTCATTCACAAGGTTATTGAACCACAGTAATAAAATATGTACTTAATATTGTATAAGTGTAACATATAGGCTGTACCACAGTAAGAATACGAAGGCTACATTTCTCTAGTCATTTTTATAATAAGAACATCTCGTGATATACATTTGTTGGATGAGAATGAAGAAAAAGGAAATTTATGTGCACATGTAAAAATTATGTAACATGTTAACCGAAACGAGATCGCGCACACTCGCATTACTACGAGTATGTTATGAGGGATTAAAAATAAGTTTATTTCTAACACTGGAGAAAAATACGTCGCCTTGCGGTTCCAAATGGGTTAATTTGAATAAAATACATACTAAACTTCTAATATTCTTTTCGTAACATTTCTTATTAATGCTTAGCTCCTTTTAGTCGCAGCGTAATTTTATATAGCCTGTAGTCTGCCTAGGTAAATGAATTATTCAACACAAAACAGACTTCAATTTGAACCAGTACTTGCTGAGATCAACGTGTTCAACAAACATACTCTTAAGTTTTATATTAGTATAGATCTTTTTTAAATGTAATGATAATACACATAGGAAAAAAACAATAGGACTTCCCGACAATGTGACTGAAAAATGATAAAACATTTTAAGGTCGAGTTTTGGAGGAGTCGCAAAGTAGAATCAGTATGGAGCGCAGTGCTTGAAAATGCCAATCAAGCCATTGGTTTTGTTAAATCTTTTAATAATTGTTAATCATTTCTTTTTTGTATTTACATATTGTGTAAATATAGGTGTTAATAATATAGTTGATATATCGGTTGAATATCGCGCCTCGATTTCAAAGCGCGGGATAACGCATCGCTTGAAGTACCTACCCATTAAAGCCTCGCGTCCTACAGCCCCAATGCTGGACGCTTTTTGACAGGCGTCATTGAAGTCGTCAAAATTGTGAAAGTGATTAAGGCTACCTAAATTTTCAAAATGGATCCCGCAGACGAAAATTGTGGACAAGTTTATTTGATGGATTGTTACAGAAAGAGAAAATTAGTGACAGGGGATGATAGTCTCTATGGAAATTCATATTCGTTGAATATAAAAAATTATTGTATTTCTGCAATTAATAAAAAAATATTCTAGCGTTTTAAAAATTTCGACCAGTGAGGGCAATGAAACAGGGTGAAAACACGCGGTAGTTGTTGCGGGAAAAAATTTACTTACCCTTTAGAGTAGTTTCAATATTTAAGCGTAGTGACGATACTAAGAGGTTGTGTCATTAATTGGAGAACGATTGAAGTGAGCGGTTAATTTCAATTGCTATTCAGAAGTCCCAGGTGAAAAACTGAAAATTTTTGTCATTGAACTCTTCTTGACTTTTTGGGCGAGATACGTTTTTGACTCCAACTTTTATGTACAAATATTTTACTACTTTTTTCATGAAAATTGGTACCGAGGTGTAATAGAAAATTAGGAAAAATACAGGTTACTTTAATTAAAAAAAACAGGGGTAAAAATAAGGTATGCAAGTTCTTCTTAATCGAAGATAACACTTTGTATTCATGCAGTTGATTTGGTGCGGACTATGGGGTGTGAAGAATGGGTATTGAAAAGAAAGATGTACCACGCGGACCGAATCGCAGAAAACAAATTGTTTCAAATAAAATAGAGACTCGCTTTTCTCGATAAGTCGAATGCAGCTGCGGTCACCGCTTAACTTTAAACAGAATACAGCGTCAATACAATTCTCTGGTAAAAAAAAAATTTTAGACATTTTTGGTACATCCATTTCGTCCTTCAGTTCCAAATTCTCCAGTTATCATGAGCCATTAATTTAAATGAATTAACACTCCAATAGTAAAACCTTTTATGTTTCTTTTACATATAAAACTAGCTTCCGCCCTCAACGCCTGCCAGTCTGTTTACGCGGTGCACACATGTTGCACACATGTCGGAAGCTCTCAATAGGAAAAAATCCCCCGATTTTGAAACATTCTTCATTGGTGCTCCGCTGTTATTGCTGTTAACGTGATGACATAGAACCTTCCTCGATAAATGGGCTATCTAACACTGAAAGTTTTTTTCAAATCGGACCAGTAGTTCCTGAGATTAGCGCGTTCAAGCAAACAAACAAAAAAACTCTTCAGATTTATAATATTAATATTAATTTAATTACTCTTTAGAACACTAGATTTCGAGCTAAATATGTATGTCGCTTATGCTTGCCGTGATAATCTATAATAAAGACTTCATTAAACTTTTAATTACCTATTTTTTCGTTTAAATATTTTAAGCAATGTCAGTCTTGTTAATTATCTTAAATACATACATTTGGAAACGTTGTTCGAAAGTTCGAGAAACATACGTGAATAAAATATGAATCGAATACGAACTAATAATCTCGCATTAGACATAAATGTAGTAATTATAAATTTCAGGAGCCATTTTCTTTGTTACTTATGTCTTACTAATTAGACAAATACAGCTGTGATAGTCTAATGGTTTCAGCCTTGTTCTCTCGACCTCTGGAAGACCTGGGTTCAAAAACTTCGGCGCGCACTTCTAACTTTCAAAGTTATGTGCGTATTAGAAGTTGATTATTACTTGTTTCGGTGACAGAAAACATCCTGCGGAAGCCTGCACTTCTGAGAATTCTCCATAAAGTTCTCAAAGAATTGTGAAGTCCACCAATCCGTACTTAGAGAGACTGGTAGACTGTGGCCTATACCCGTCGTTGTGAGTACATAGCCGAGCCTATTAGTGGGACAGTTCGAGGGTGAAATGATGAATTAGATTGGATTCATTTAATGTTCATGTGTTTATTTTATTGATCTGTTGACCGTAAACTAGAACAAAAACTAAATTCCTTTATATGTTCTGTATGTAATTAAACGCAAATAACGTAACTTTTTTGTATCGGCAGATATTCGGCTTCAACCCAATAAGTGCCCACTACTGAACTCCTCATGACTTCGGAGACCTAGAGTAGGTACCACACTCTCTCTCCCACACTGCTTCATAGATTGATGGAAGGTAGCAACCCAAGCGTCGGAAGTTCTAGAAGAATGCTTCAACAACATCCCCAAGAATACATGTAATTTTTGTAACCAGCAGTCATCCAACCCCATACCGCCCGCGCCGGTTTTGCGTAACTTTGGTTTATCACGTAGTATAACACAAACGGTTTAAATACTTCAAATATTTGTTGGAGAATGTTTGAAGCAGACGATCATTAATTGTACTGTGTCATCAGGTGGGATATGGAACAACTAAAATAAGTGCACGCAGGTGGGCCTGTATTCCCGCTATAGTGTTAAGCCCGTCGCACACCTATTTCACATTAGAAATTCTGAAAATCATTAATGAGAATGTATATTTAAAGATATTACGCAAATATTAAAATATAAAATTGTATTTAGAATGGGTTTTTGTGTAGTAAAACAATGATAAAATTATTTATTGATTGCTCTGGACCTAAGATAGTTTTTAATAATCGGTATAGCTTCACCATCATTGATAAAGCATTCATCCAAGATTAGTATAAATTCTTCTTAATATACATATACTAGGTGCAGATGCCCCGGCCGGGAATCGAACCCTAAATCTCAGACACTTGTCACTTACGAAACTACATTACAGTTTAGACAAGAAATGATCATTTAGATAATACCTATCCGGGAAGGTGGTACCCATTTGTTCAATACGTAAATGTAAAACGTATAACAAAAGAATATTGGCCTGTTTTATAATTCCTACGAAACATAAGAAATTAATATTAAAAGGTTCTTAATAAGAAAGTAGAACAGAAAAGTTATGTCCATCCATTTAGTTATAAAGAATAAAATTTCATAAAAATGAAACTCTTGAAAGGAATGCAAATAATTACTCTCTGCAAAAATTACATGGAGACTTGTTGACCCAAATATTCTGTTTGTAAAATGCGTTAACATTTTGTTCGTGTTGAATTTGCACGTGGACATTGCTGCAAAACTATTTTTAATTTGTATATAATTATATTACATTACATATACATATAACATGTAGGTGTTCCATTACATATAACATGTATATGTAATGTAATATAATTCTACAACACATACATATATCTACATCAAATATTAATCTAGAATTTAAAACGTCAATAATACTTACTTTAACACTAGAAAGTTTAAAATATATCATCAGTGTAACCTGTTCAACTTTTCGACTCGAGTCTTGTATGACATTGTGCCACAGTCTCGTACTCGCTAAATTAAGGTTTTCCCTCACCGAAATGATAATTAACATTAGCAGATAACTTAAAAATTCGAGGTGCGCGCAGAATTCAAACCCTAGACCTTCCGTTCGAGCGTCCTTCGTTCATTACGCTACCACTGCGTTACACTTAAAATACGTTTTCATAAAAATAAAAAACCCACTACACGGACTAGCTCTACACTACAGATGACAAGAAGGATTACAGAGTGAGGCGAAAGACGAACAAAACCGACTCCCCGACACAAATCTTCCCACAAATCTTTAGTATTGCATTAATAAAGAAAGAATTATATTTGTCTAGACAAGAACCTTTAACAATTTCGCTTTAGTCATTTAATAAAGCGACTTCATATCAGCGAAAAAAACTGATATCCTTCACTTGTGACGTAAACACTTCCTAAATAGTTTATCCTTAGGGAAAAGAATATCTGTAACACAGTTTCTCCTGATTACACATTCAGAGGCGTCGTTAGTCCAAGTACGGCCGATACGTTCTCAAACTTATGCGAGGTCAGCACTTCTGAAGGTCAATATATAGCGTGAAAGATTTGATTTAGGAAAAGTAAAAAAATATGAAGGCGGAGTTAAAATGAAAAGTAACAAATTGAAGATGGTAGATCATTCGTGGGTTAGATCGTTCGAGGGGCATTTTAGATTAGGATTGATGGATTAGGTTGGTCGTTTGCTTGTTTGTGGGCTATTTATTCCATTCATCATCATTGCAACCCATAAATGACCACTACTGGGCTCTGGTCTCCATTCACAAGGTGTGAGGTGCAGGCTATAATTTTATTTATGTACACAAATTTAAATTATTTTTATTTTACTGTTATACTCATTTAATGGGTACTAAAATCGCTCGCTAGTACTGAATCTGCACACAATTCTCTAAGCTATACACTAATTACTAATAAGCACCGGTTTTAGTAACCATTAAATGACTCTGAGTTCGCCAAAATAGGATAAATTTCGTGGATATAAACGTTTTCAACTCTATACTACGATTATTTAACAAAGCAGAGCTAACAATCTAAGAGAGCTCGAGTTGCGATTAAATGGCTGCGGGGATTACCGTTGTATAAAATTTATCTCAGCTCCATAAATTGGATCAACTAACTAAACCAATTTTAATCCAACCTTTCCTTGCCAAGTAAAATATTAAGTTTACTGTAAAATAACATTTGAATTAAGTATAAACACATCACTATGAAAGTACATATCTGTAGCAAATATTAACTTAAGTATCAATTTTTGGTATCAGTAAACACGTATTTATTAATAATTTAATTAAATAGGCCTAGTAAATTACGACGACCTGGTACCTGATGTGGAACGTTTTGAGATGAGCCAAATGAATACATATTAAAATCAGACCACAGGAAAGGTTTTTCAGCGTAATGAGTATTTAATTAAAGGTATTAACGGGAAATTCTGCGAAAACACGATTACATTATAAAACATTTTGCAGAATAACGACAGTTTGTAATCAATAAATTATACAGACGGCTAGATTCAATTAATATTATAAATTTAATCCTGTAATAATTATATTTCAAATATCTTTAATCTGTAATTATATGTATTTATAAGAGTGATTGGTTTCGCTTCGCTACAGTATAGCTATCATAGACGCCATTCTCTGAAAGTATATTTTTTATTTCTGAACTAATAGATTAAATAAAACAATACTATATTTTATTCTAATATTACTATATACATATATTAGTAACATTCGCATTAAAATGCACAGAGGCACAACAGGAGAAATTATAAAAATCATTGTTTTGAATTATATTTTTCCCAAATACTTTTTATTTATAGACAGCGAGTTACAGATCTATTATATGTATATTTTTAAATATATTTTTACCTAAACTTTAATTGGATTGAAGCCATTTCACTCAAGAGCCTTCTAATAGGTAGTGTAAGTTTCGCGCTGTCCCATCTTCATGGAACAGTTGATTCAAATTAGACAGACCCTATTAAACTAATCAAAATAGAATTATTGATGCGCAAAAATTCGTAATTAAAAAGTCCGATACAGGTAAAATACTTTCGCTACCTGAGTTTGACGTGGGTATTAAAAACACGTAACTAAGGTCAGATTTTTAAAATGCGTTGTGTTGAAAATATTTTCACATAATGGGAAAGTCTGAATAATTAAAATAATGTGACTTACACATTTACCGACACGATACACCATAAGGTCGGCATTTGTTCAGTTTACATTCATATTTTCATTGTATGTTTTGGATATTTTGGTGTCCTACACTATTCTACATGTTTGTTACTCCTTCACACAAAACCTACGGAACTGATCTGGACGAAATTTAGTACAGAGGTAAATTATGGTCTGGAATGACACATAGGCGACATTTTATCAACAATTGTATCATTGATCAACAATTATACAATCTATAATATAATATTCAGTGTTCGTTTGTCCTTCATAGACTCTGAAATTGTATGAGATAGAGCTCCGATATATTTAGCAACTTCAGCGTTATCTGAAAACGGTTTTGGTACCAAATTTATATGGATCGGATCCATACTTGATGAGTATATATGTACATAGCAACGCGTGGCGGGTACAGCTAGTTTGTTATATTAATTAAGTACTCATGAGTCACGGCACCAAGACATTTATTACAATAATTAGCATTTATAATAAATAAATCTTGTAGATTTAATTTTCTTAATCATTTTTTTCGTTGGAGTTACTTCGCTTAAGTATTATAAGGCAAGGTATTATAAGGATAATTAGTATTTATCCTTAATAGCCTCTCTAGATGTTCCCTCCCTCTATAATTCAGCCAAATTCGTCCATAGAGAAAACTTTACCTTGCAATAAGCGTATACTGGGAAAGGATCGGTGTAATATTACGTCATTTCTATATCAATGGATATTCTTTAAGTCTATCTAATAATTCGTAACAGATAACAAAGCTTTAACCAAGTACTGACTACTTTATTAACCTAAATATGGCTAAATTAATGTTAAAACTTGCAAATTTGTGGATAACTGACGTATCCAATTGTTTAATTTTTTGTTGTAATGGTGAAATTATTATTCGGTGCAAAATAAAAACCAAAAATATTAACAGGAATAATAAACTACTCGTCAGATGTCGCTTAAAATTAAATGGGACCAAATCGAAACCACCAGCTTTCTATTAAAAAAAATTCAAAATCGGTCCACTCATTAAAAAGTAAAAAATTAAAAAGAAAAACATTTAAAAAAAAACCACACTCGAATTGAGTACCTTCGCCTTTTTTTCAATATCAGGGTTCTGGCATCTCAAATGAGTATTATTATACTGATTAATCATTATACACTCCAGCTAGCAGTCGGAGCAGCGTCGTGGGGTATACTCTAGGCCTCCGTTGTATGACGACAGACCCGTGCTCATTAGTGGGCCATCAATATGTTGAAGCCACGAAATGGTGATAAATTCTAGGACTAAACTTACCGAAATAACTTTTGTTGCAAGTCCCAAGTTACATTAAATTAGCCATATCTGATGTAGACAATATGTTCGCTAATATGGCTTTAGATCTCGTTTAGGCAAAAGTACGAAGCTTAGGCGACGCTGAACACTTGTCGTTACGTCAGCGATCGTCTGTCGCCTAATACACGAAGACAAATCCATTTATTTTATAATCATTTTAGTTATCATAGTTAAAACGTGTGTTAAAGATGAAAACACTCTTTTATATAGAACTACGAGGTTCACACAACTTCTGTACTAAACTTTATCCTTTATCCCATTAGGACAAATCCATTCCCGGGGTTGATAAGTATTCTAGGGAGACCCGTCGCGTCGCTTATACTACAAATGTAAAGGATACGGTCCATTTTCCACTTACTGTTATTGTACATTGCATCAAAGGACAATGATAAATACAGATAATGTAACGTGTTATTGCCTAGTGGTTAGAACATTGGCCTTTCGAGCGGAAGGTCTTGGGTTCAAACTCTGCTGCGTTATGTGCGTATCAGGACTGGAAGAAGTTGCCCGCGTCGATGTTCCCGTTCGATTACAAATGAAGTGTGTTCAAGTCAAGAGTGAATTGGGAAATGAATGGCTTATTGTGTAAGTGTTGCGTTGTAAAAACTACACAATCTAAGACCGTTTCGCTGCTTAGCATCAGGCAGGATCACGGTCAAGCACTAATTTGTACAAGGTAAAAAAAAAACAGAAATTGATTAGCACTTGCTACGGTAAAGGAAAAAATCATGAGGAAACCTGCAATCCTGAAATTTCCCTATTAGGTTCTCAAAGGTGTGTGAAGTCCATCAAGCCAGCGTGGTGGACTATGGCTTGTACTTCTCACATTGTGAGTGGAGACCCGAGACCAGTAGTGACAGTTGTTGCAATGATGAAGAAATAATGTTTTAGCTTATTTTTTTTTATATTGCTAGCTGCCTATCGCTTATCTTGACACGTTCACTGTGTCGTTAGAATTATCGAGAAAACCCCGTACGTCTAAACCCAAATTTAGGATAATTTGTTTCATCATTCTTAAAAATAATGTAATTATTTTTATTTTTAAACCCTCTTTAATATAAATATTACTTTGGCGAATCCATCGGTGGGTCATGCACATGTGAGCTCTTTACTTCATGCCCCTGCATTGGGCGCACGCATTAATTCTTGATTTTATGCCCCAAATATACGACATACCTTATTTGCGTCAGTAAATATCAAATCAATGTAAAGTCAGTGTCAAATTTTTAAAACACTCAAGTAAGTTTAAAAAGTTGTCCTAACCAAAATTCCGAGACGTGATCCAAAAAGAAGCTTTAGGAAACGTTGCGCTGGTTGCTATAAAGTTTTGGTTTGAGAAGGCTTGTATATCAGTGGAGGCAGCTCACAAGATAGAAAAGACTGATATGGAATGTCCAGCGTACCAAAAAGCTTTTAGTCTTACTTGTTTTAACGGTTGTCATTAAATATATTACATTATTGTTTACACAATTATTTTTTTATTTTTCACCCGATATATATTCACTTCTGATAGTAAAAACTCGAAACCCTTATTAAAAACGTCCTCCCGGCACGGGATCTTTTTCTATAGTTTTCAGCTGACACGTGTAAGCCGATAAATGTGGATAAACTCACACGTGCTTAGAAATACAAGCCTATAAACTTGTATTTAACTCATGCCCCATGGATAGGGCATGCACGTACGATGAGTAACCCATAATGCCCCGCCGATGGGGCATGCACAGTGAACGTGTTAAAATCGGTGAACGTTTAGTTCTTGTTGTTCTGTGGTCAGCGTCATGTCATTGATTTAACATAACGTTAATTAATATCAACATAAATTTCATGTGAATACAGTGAGAATTGATTTACATACGAATTGCCATGCAAACAACAATTAGGCGAATAATTACGACAATTACTGTCGGTAGCAGTATACACAATACATAAAATTGCCGCCAATTATATTGGAGAATCAAATATAATATGTAAGATTTTATTTATTAAGTTTTACATGTGATATATCACATACATAATACCTCAAGCGGAACGTCATATAATTCTGTACCAGACCCTTAATTTGAAACACCAAAAAAAGTAAATTTCAAAGTAATTCCCATGTACAGATTTGGCCCCGTTACAGTTTTATTATTTGTACAGATGTTATTAAGGAAATGACGCAAATTACTACCCGTCCCTTTAAAGCAGCGAGGTTAATGGAAGGTACAAAACATTTCATGGTTAATGTATATAATCCCATTGGTAAGACCATTGCTTACTCTGTGGAGTGGAATGTAAAAAGCTAGCAATTGTGAGTATTCTATTATACCACTAAAAAACTTAGTCTTAGTATAAAGAAAGTGGTAAATGTAGCGTGAAAATATTATATTATTACAAATTTATACCCTTTGTTACAAGCCTTTATTTAACTTGCAGTGTATGTTTGTATATTTCTTTGTTAAGTAAAATCTTGCAAGCTCAAAGCTTAATTAGATCTACTTTCTCTTACACTACGGAACGGCCCTGATGACAATCCATTTTTATGATATGCATGACCTGACACTATGTTCAGGATTCACTCAGACAAGGGAACTCCTCAACGGTTAACAATGTAGTTATGAAATTTTATTTAATTCTATATTTATTATTATCTATAATTAAAACTTGTGTTGTTTTTTAATATTTTAATAAACCCCGTTACATTTTATAAACGCTCTCACGATACCCGCCGTGCGCCAGCTCGTTCGATGATTGAACAAGGAAGGTGAAATTAATTAAATAGTAAAATTCTACATTCTAAGATCTATCTAAGATACCTGCATGGTGAGTTAAATGACAAATATTTAATTAAAGTATTTTAAATAGCCATTCAATTATTAACATCTTATTTTAAATAGTTAGTCAATAAACAAGAAAAAGTAATTAAGATATATTTAACCTCAGTTACAAAACTGTGAATAAATTTATTAAAAGCATATCAAGATTTTTTTAAATGCAACCCAGTTATGATAAAAAAATATTCATCCAATTATAAAAGTAATTTAACCACTTAATTTGACCGATTTAACGACTCTTCAATCTTAACATGGTTCAATAACTACGTCGTTGCCCGCTACAAATTCTGTATATTTTGCTTACTTTTTATGAAAAATATTTTATTTTTACGTGCAATATTCTACGGAGTAAAGAATTTTATAAATAGTCAGTATTGTATATTTTGGTGTACTTGTATACAAAACGATAAAAGAACTTTCACAATAGTGACGAACATCGCAATAACTCAGTAATATGCAATTTCATAAAAGTTAAACAGCAGTAAATTTGCTAATATTCTGCCATAGAAGAATATATTACCCATTTTGTTTTTAAATCCCACTAGATATACATTACTATGTAAAGAGAGTTAATTGTGGCATGTATGTAGGAGCAGTACATGCCACCCAAAAAATTTAATGCATACAAAGATATCTCATCACCGCAACTACTATTGAGATTTCTGCGTCACCTATAAATATGATACTTGTACATATGTAACTAACATTGTGAGATCGTTGAATCAGCTAAATAAGTTGGTGGAGAATGAGGGAGCCATCCATGCAAGAATTTATTTGTCTACTAGATAGAAAATTACATCTTTCGACTGTTTTCACCTGACCTTGCGACCCAGCCCCTGGCGACAGTAGAAGTTAATGTATAACTTTATCGAACAGCGATTGGAACTAACTTTATGGGGAATTTTGTATAAAACATTTCTAACAATAGTAGGCAGATGAAGGCCTTTCCTGCGGCCGTCCAGTATTTAATATGATCCCATCCTACCATCAAAGTCAGAAGCTTTTTAAAATGATTTGCTATGGTTAAAACAATGTGTATGTAAGTGACACCTCTGAGAGTTGATAATACCTTCAAAGGTTTGCAGTGTTCTGAATCTCTCATTATAAAAGGAGACCGGGTAGCGGAAACCGAACCTGTTGAGTTTCAGATAGTTATTCGGAATCAGAATTTATAAAGCGTTTTAATATAGTTTGTGTTCACAAAAGATGTTGTACAATTTCTATCAAGCGGTCTCATTTGATCAACTGTCGTTATCCTTTTATGCACTATTCCTTTCAGACGTGAAAAAACAGCATACAAAGGCTTCGAGTCGCACTGGAACATACTCTCCTACTCATACACGTGTAGACATATTGTGTTTGAGAACCGAATCCGTCATGCCAATTACGCAACCCTCTGATATTGTGTTTGTGTGGCAACACTGCTTCTAATGTAATAGCATCCGTTGTATGATTTGACTAAAAATTTACCCAAACAATGTGGTTTACAGAACATCATCGGCACAGCTAACAACGACCAATTTGGCTCTGTAACCTAATTACTGTCATATTCTGTAGCCTCAAAAGTTTAATCTTTAGCTGTCAAATCCTTAAATCGAACAATGGTTTTGGCAAATATGCCTATATTATATGCCTTAATATAAGGCACTTATAAGAACTAAAGTTTGTGTTTAAATAGCCGATGATGTAAGATGAAATAATTAGAGGTATATTTATAAATGTATATGTATAAACCCCTGTTGGCCCATGTTCAGATTTCACACGGTCTTCATCGATTTCTCTGACATTGAAAGATTTGGCGCGGTCTTAAATAGAGCAGAATGGGAATTCCCTCTGCGTAAGGCTCTCTGACGCCCTGCTTAATTCACCCCAACCGTTTTCTTTCGACGCCGATTTAAGTACCTAATTCAAATAAATTGACTGCAAAATTGGTAAGTAACGATATGAAAATACCTCTTCGATATTATATTCCGAGGAACCTAGCCAATAATTATATTTCAAAGTACTTAGACGTTTATTTTTATGTCTTTTTATATCTCTCCGTAATCTACTTGGACATCGGAGACATATTTACATGTCCTGCTAGTGAAAGATATTTTAATAATTTTAACGATTATAGATTAAATAATTGTATTTTATTTCTACAAACATATTCTAAGTTGGGAGTCGTTATTTAGTAATACTGTTCGTCTCAGTCAAATTAAATCCTGAATGCAGCGTACTAAGCACAGACGAACGTCTGAATTAATTTATCCCATAACCACATACAGAACTGTCAACTTTATTTAATTGCAAATTGAGCAAATTTGTACTTTAAAAATTGAGAAAGTATTAGCGTGCTTTTTATGACTAAAATATAGAAGGAATAAAATAAAAAGAATAGAATGAAATTATGAATGAAACTACAAAAATGGTTACTAAGGAATAGTGCTAATGAAAATTTAAAATATTTTTAACATTTAGTTGATAGTCTGCAAGCATTTCTTGAAAGCTGTTATGGAAGTTATTTATTGAATGTAAAAATATAAATGTAAATAGTAGTAGTTTTGTTTGAAATGGAAATACAAGAATAGAATGTCTTCTTTCAGTCATTCATTGTCATCTTTCAGTCGTGATTACTTTTGGTTTTATCTGGAAGGAAGATCTTGCTCTCTCCTGTCCAACGTTGCTTGACTCTAAAGTGATTTCTGATATGGGTGACCTTGGGCCAAGACATTATAATCATATTACCTGCACTTTTAATTCAAGTTTGGAAAGTTTATATTAAAAATAACGTCTGTAAGGTTCTTCCGTCGATGTGGTTTTGCTTAAACCAAGCGATAACAAGTTTGAATGTGTTCAGCTTCTACTATATTCTTATTTTATCAGCTCGTAACGAAATTGCTTATCATAATCATTGATAAGTTTCTTTCCTTACATTCCCTTGGAGTCATGTTATATGTGGAGTAAGGCATATTGTTGATTTATTTTGTAACTTTTTTCTCGCTCGATACCTAACCAGAATAAAAGATGTTTCTGGTCAACAGCAACCCCGAAATTTTAACCTCATTAATAAGCCTAATAGGATGACAAGTTTCAAAAGGAGTTTTGAGTCCACACTCAGGAGTTAATGAACTCAGCAAGTTCGGAGTTTTAGAACTAGAACGATCCTTCAATCAGTTTAAATGGTTCACTTGATGTACTGACTGATAACTTGGACTAGAACGGATTGAAAAGTTCACGGCTGAGTGCAATAAAGGTCTCTCTACCTATATGAGTTAACAGAGATTATTGATTTTTTGACGCCCTCTCTTCATGTTTATTCTATAAGCATATTTTTTACGAGCAGTTATATTATTTGTGGAGTGATTTGGACTACCGCTGGTGTCTTTGCTAGAAAGTCTTTGATACCTCGGAGATCCTTCAAGCATCTGCTGATCAATTACTATCAAGTGAACCCTCTGCTTGGTTGATTTTAAAGATAGTCATTCTCACATAATACTTGAATCTACCCGATTTTAATGTTGTAATATTTTGGCCGGCTATGACAGAAAAGAGAAAGAAAAAAAAATAGAAAGGGAAGAAAACTGAGAGAGAAAGCGAGAGAGAGTGAAAGAATGAAAGCACAATCTTATGCTAAGCCCTTGTTAATGGGCATGGGAATGAATTCAAATGCTAGGCTAATTTGAAAGTTTTTATTTTATACTTAGTCAATAACACTAAGCGATAGAAGAAGCGGTGATAGCCTAGTGGTTAAGAATTCGGCCTCCTACTCGGGGGGTCAGAATTCGAATTCTAGGGTGCGCACTTCTGACTTTTCGGAATTATGTGCGTTTTAAGCATTTAAATGTCACTCGCTATAATGGTGAAGAAAAACATGGTGAGGAAACCTGCATGCCGGGGAGTTTGCAAATCTCGAAGGTGTGTGAAGTCTGCCAATCCGCACTTGACCAGCGAGGTGGACTATGGCCTTAACCTTCTCATTCAGAGAAGAGACCCGTGCTCAATAGTGGGCCGTGATGGGTTGAGATGAAGGTCTAATAACGCTAAACGCAAATTTGTATTTTGTAACGTTCACGACGTAAACACGTGTAATTTAGAAATTAAAATTTACGCTTAATATATACAGGAAAACGATGATTTTGTACGTGAAATATTCGCTACACACGAATCTTGACATTCAAGATTAATTCTAATATACGCGTACGACTGAGTAATATTCAACCAATCAACGCAAAGTAATATTTCTGCTTTGAAGTAAAATGTTGAAAAGCTTCAATAATTAGGTTAATACACACTTATTAAAAGTATCAGGAACAGAAAATTAGGGAAATCTCAAAATAGAAAATAAAGTCTTAGGAATGTTTTGAAATTTTAAAGTTTACCTGTGCCAACTTAAGTAATACCGTCTGTAGAGCTGGCTAAACTTATTATTTTGTATTGAATCGGCGTTGAGTGTTTTTTTAAATGTCAGTTCCGGTTATGATTAAATAGCAATTGTTAAGCCATCTCGGAATCTTTTACAAACGAACAAAAACTTTCGACACTCGGGTTAACCAATATCCTTTTACCAATTCGCAATAAAGCAGTATAGTGGAATATGCTTCTGGTCACCAGTTAGGAGGATATGTACGTGTGCTCAGTAGCGAGCGTTTAAAGTCACAAATCTCGCAGGAAAAGCTTAAATGTTAAAAACGCGTGTCCATTGCACTTTGAACACCAAATGGTTGTTAACTGAAAAAAGTTAAAACAGGTTTCCTTCTTGGGACTATAGAAATTCTTTATTTTTTAGTGACTTTCTTATTTTACTTACATCGTATAGAATCCTTCGTAAACGATTACAACTCTCTCGATCACATTTCTCCTGTTGATTTTTTGTCTCTGTCCCAATTTCCGTCTTTTCATAAATAGGTATAGTGCAATAAAATGGCGCGACCAATATGACGGGAAACAAATAAGCACAAAAATTTATTTCGATTTTATGACTAAACACATCTTTAATTTATATTGCTAATAAGTTTAATAAGCCATTTTTGCTTTTCAAATAAAATTCTACCACAAAACTAATAATATTTAGGCACAATACATGTGATTTAGATGGAAACGATAATTTTGATATGAACGTTGTTGAAACAAAAGAAAAACCTATTTAATTTTATTCTTTGAATTCTTTACGCGTCGGGCAATCGTTACGCTTTAGCTGCCAAAAAATCAACAAAACTAAGTAGGTGTGGGGTAGTTTTATGAAAGTAAATGCGTATTCTGAACCTCGGTCGATACTGAATACTTGGGGGTTGTATGGGGAGGGGACTCGGTTGTAATGTCCACTAATAAAAAATTTGTTAACGCTGTAGCTTCATGACTTCCAAGTAGATTAAAAGAACCAAAGTAAAAATATAATTTCAGATGACAGAAATAAACTGATAATTATACATTTCAGCATTAACGAAAAATTAATATATTAAGTCGCAAAGTTTTATATTGACTTTGTTTACTTTAATAAAAAGAATAAAATTTACCCATGAAATAAAGTTGACGAATTCATTAAAAGCATTTTCTTAAGAATTATTAGTCTTCTTCATCATAACGCCTAAGGCGCCTCTAAGTCATGACGCCTCATGTCCCAGTATTGAATTGATCTCTGAACAGTCCTGTGTCTTTTGGCCCCAGCGAAGCCCGCTATCTCTTTATGACGTCACTCCACTAAATCGCAAGACGCCCTGAGTGTAATTTTCCGAGACGTAGTCTCGGGACCTTAACCCAATAAGGACAATTACAAGGAGTACATAACAATATAATTACGTACAATACGTTACATCTCAAAACGCTTGTACCATTACCTAATTGGATTACCAGACCGAAACCCTGACGTATGTAAGTGACAGTTCATTCGTCGTGGGTACTAAAATGTATCTGGCTCGTAAGGCCTCGTTTTGTGTCTCACAATGTAATAGGTAATAAACCCATAGTCAATGTCCGGATAGACGTTCGGCCAGACGAACGATTATCGTCAAGTATTATTTATTATCTATAAAAAGGGAAGCGGGTATAGTTCGGTGATTTGGTGTAAGTGATTGGGCGATACAATCAACACACGGGCTCGATCGGTAAAGGAATGAGTGAACGCTAGTGGTGAAAAGATTCTACAACACTTCTATTAGCACCGGTTTTTGATCCCGGTCTTTATCTTTCTTAAGCTATCGAAGGCCACTAGATACAGTAAAAAAGCATATGTAGGTTGGTTTATAGAATTATCGTGTATGCTGTATACCTCTTCAGTTACGAAGGGAGACCCGTGAAGAAGAAAGATTTTTTCTGGTATTATTATTTGTGAAGCCTGGCTGGGTACCCGCATATTGAGGTGACTGGCACATGACTCGGCATGTCCTAGTAGAACTTGAAAGCCAGTTCTTTTCTTCTTTTTCCCAGTCCTTAATCATTATCCTACCCATTATTCTTCTGTAGCTCGTCCTGAAGCGTCATGTTGTTAACGTCAGTCACGTGGGTAATTATTGGCGTCAGCTTCTTCAGCGCTGTACTTATTATTTTCCTTCTTTCTTTGTCTTCCCCATACCTGTGGACTCCCCAAATCACTTGCTTGCTGGCAACGCATTAGCGGTACCCTAGTCCAATGTTGCTTAAGTCCATAGGCAGTGGAGAACACATACTATCAAGTGGCCAGTCTCGCTTGTTTGTTTATAACAATAAAAAACATTATAACTAAAATATAACACAACATTTACTCACATCATAGTATTAGAAGTAAAATTCCGATAAGATAATTTATGTCCCTAGTAACACTGATTGCTAAA